>OMLP01007969.1:17551-33880 GCA_900302685.1 Spondyliosoma cantharus | reverse complement strand
ATATATATATATATATATATATATATATATATATATATAGATGTATGTATGTATGTTTGTAGATATATATATGTAGATGTACTATATATATATATATATAGTATATGTATATATATTCTGCCTACTGGGCTTCTATTCAGTTTGTTCTTAATTTTGTATGTTTAATTTTGAATTATGACATCATTTTCTTTAATCTTCAGATTTTATCTAAATATAGGCCCAATACACAGAATTGACCCTTTGGTGCACAAATTCCACTTGAAAGAATGGATATAATTATTTCCATCATCTTATTCTTATCTTATATCTTATTCAGTTGAAATATGTTTTTTTTTTATCTGTCATGGTTTCTGAGAACAGTTTTGAATTACTTTTTATACAGTTGATGGTGTCCACTGCAGATACTTACCTCCTTTATATTAGCATATATTGAAAACATTTTTATTGGCATGAGTTTTTGTTTAAAACTCAAAACAAATATTAAATATAGATTAAACTCAATATAACGTGTTGATATCACTTAGACATTGTTTTAGAAACTTTCAAGTGCTACAAGCTGAAGAAACAAAAAGAATGGATGGTCAGTTTTTTTTCCATTAGCTGCCTGACTGAACTCTATTTCCTCCTCCTCCTCCTCTGCACTGCATCCTGCTCTGTGAATTGAGTTTGGCCAGGCTAGGTCATCCTTGGCTGTGCAGAATATAATTAGCCTGCCTACACACACACACACACACACACACACACACACACACACACACACACACACACACACACACGCACACACACACGCACACACATAGACAGACTTTAAACTTTAAACCCCCCTATACAATAGCCTGCTCAGACAATAGACACATGCCAATACTAAGACCCCCTTGGCTACCTCCCCATGCACAAGAAGCTCCTTGTTCATCTTCGAACCCTGCGCTCCGTCCTGCTCACTGATAAGGTTACATTGCAACATATCACATTTCACGTCATATCACAGAATTAACAATGTGCTTAACAGGTGCTGAATCTCAGCTGTTCCTGTGTAGATTCAAAATCTGGCAGGTGATTGGAATCACGCTCGACGTCGCCTCAGTGTATTGGGTTTCAGGTGATAAAGTTAATAATGAGTTATAGTTTCAAAGCTGCATGGTGTTTGTAACCAAAGACGAGGCTGAGCTTTAGCTTCATACAACACTGAAAATAATCTGAGGTCAATGTTTTTCCCTTTTCCAGGATACCGAGTCCATGATCTTAAATTTGGATAAAATGCAAACACCAAAGGATAAAATCTAAGAGTGCTTCAGTGTGAGGCTAAGAATAACAGGATTAAGGCTCTTAAATGCACAAGATTAAGAAGTAATTTAATGATCACTCTTCTTGCAGTTTTAGCACTTCTTAGCAGTAATCCGAGAACCTTCACATTTCAGCCTCCAGATGACAATTAACATCTCTGAATAGGGACCGTAATTGCACTCTGAATCTGAATCCTCAGCGTCTTTTATGTCCCACCATCTTTCATCAGCGCCATTCAGACTCCTCGGCCTGACCTGCAGCCTTGTCCCCGAGCGCCCTTTTCATCTAATTTTTAAAAAAAATGCCATTGCACATGAGCTGACCTCCCCTTTGGTCTCTTGGCACCTGCACTTCAGTGTCCTCCGGCTCATCTATGGAACCTGCCTTTTAAAAACGTATACATCTGTTGCAAACGAGGTAGCCATTGTTGGGGGAAGCCCTCGAGGGGACCGCCAAAATTTGGAGTCGCCCTAGCTCCATCACTGAGTAAAACCCAACCCCCACACACCTCTTACTTCAGGGGTATCATATCACCTATCCCTCGGGGTATATGTCCTCATGATAACAGGTGTATTTGAATGTATACAACAGGTGGGATGAATCTGTGACGGTTTACCATCGTTTTCTGTGACGGTTTATTTCAATGAAGCAACGTTAAAGTTGTGTTTTTATCCCAGACATCAGGTCATATTGATAATCTTTGTAGTCGCCAGTTTGTGAAAAAAAACAACAACAAAAAAATTTTCTAGAAAATTTCTACCGGATGCAACTAGCATACTGTCCTGCCCTGATATAAGCTAGCAAGCATTTTCAATGTTAGCTTTAGCTATCGCAGCGATGTAAACATCTGTGACTATAGTGTTAGCTAGTTAGCGTTAGCAATGTTAGCTACGCCAAACTGGCAACCACTTGAGGGGGCAGATGATTCCACTGCAGTGTTGTAACGTGGATGCAATGTAATGAGCGAGATGCAATGCCACATTTAGTGGCTAAATATTATTAATGACACCTTTGAATGTGTTTTAAAACTACCAGAATTGAGAGCTAGCATGTCAGAACACTCTAAGTTCAACATCGACTCCATTGTACAACATCAGCTGGAGGACAAGACGATATTTATTCACCAAGGTAGCCATTTTAGCTAACCAGCTAGACAGCCATAGCCACCTATGCTATGTTAGCAGCTTAAATTCAACTTTTGCCTCTTGCTAACGAAACACAGGATTTGAGTTACATGGTCAGTTATGTTTGGTCGGTAGCATCCTTTTTGCAGTAATTTAACTTTTATTTGCCTGTTTTTAATACTGTTTGTTTATAATGTTTATGCTTCACTTTGCCCGAGAAAGTATTCACACTTTAACGTTAGATATTGTGGGAGTTAATGTTGTTAATCTGGTTTCTCACTTTAAAAGGATGAAACATTCATCAACATTAATGTTTTAATTGTTCACATTTCAAACAAACTGTTGGTGGTACTGAAGTAGCCATCAGCTCCTGTTTTTTCTGTTTTTGAGGATATTAGGGATTCTGCAAAGCATACCAGAGACAATAAATATTTACATCACAGCTCCATGTGGTTATTTGGCTTTATTTGCCTCATCTGACCCACGACTCATGAACAGAGGAAGCTGACAGAGGAGAGACAAAACCAAGTCTGCGCTCTGACTGACTGACTCTCCAACAGAGGTGGTTTCTCTCTTTCTGCAGTGAACTGTGTCGTCCTGCGGAGAAGAAGGAGTGTGGACGAGCGAGGAGGAAAAAGAGCCAAAAGGAAACTCGCAGAATAATTAGAGCATGGAGGATAGTCCTGAATTGCTTGACACATTCATGCATGCACACATATGCATGAGCGCCTGCACCCACTCATACTTTTTGCAGACGAAAACACGCATTCATACACGGCCCCGACTTAAGGATTTTGGGTCTATCTGCACATGTATGCAGGCTAATCAGGGCCTCTTCACAGACAGAAAGCAAAGGGTCACTCAGGGCGAGATGTTTGTGATGGAAATTTGGACGGCAGGCGTAGGAAAACAAAGCTAGGGACAGGACGCCCCAGAGACGACATACTTTACACATGAGATAACACACATTGAGGAGTTGCTAAAAAGAAATCTGAAAATAGCATTACAAAGGCTGTCTCATTCATATCGCTGATAAAGAGCTTCGCTGCAGGCACTTTCACGAAATTATGGGAGAATAGTTGGACTGAAAAAAGAATTTTGTCTGTAGGTTTAATTCTGAGAGCCGAGAAGGAATCTGGACAGCCCAATGCACAAGCTGAAGAGAAGAAGTGCAGGCGATTGAAAGACGCAAGACTTTCTTATTTTTCTCAAACTTTCTCTCCGAGTAGCCTCTAACAATGAATTTCACTCGGTTTCCTGAACTGCATCAACCGGTGACAAGCAAACCATTCCACTGATTGCACATGATTGCTATAAGTCCTCGGCTCCGGAGGGAATGACCAAGCAGTCACACCTTTACCGCTGGAGCCCAAGACCCGTAGCTTTAACTGGGCATGTAGTGCATAGACCGAGGGCATCCGATGGAACCGCCGCGCCTCACTGAGAAATCACACAAAGATGGGATTTAATGGCCCTTCGATTGAGCGGTTCTGAAAAGCCAACCTCTGACCCCCAGCATTGACCCCTGCTAACCCCTCCCATCCTCCAGGGTCCAGTGCTTGTCACTGGTGATTTGTCAAACCCCTCGCACTGATCTGATTACCGTCCAATTTGGGATCTGCCGACTACACACTTCTGGGATCAAGACAAGCTGCTTTCAGCAACTTTACATGACAACAAATGGCCGGATTGTTGCGGGAAGAGTAAAGGGACGAGTATTTGTTCCATCCAGACAAGAGAGATGGCAAAACTTTAGATAGACGACAACCTCGGTTTCCACTAATGGCCGCACAGTCTTTGTCTGATGAAGATGATGTAAAACAGTGAAGGAGAATGATCAGACAAATCATCCAAACTAAACATGCCTCACATTGATCTTTTCTAAATCTAATGATTACCAGCATCCAGACACAGGAAAATTCTCTGTTTGGATCCTTCAAGTATGTCAGTATTTATATTAGTCCAAACCAGTACAGTTGCTGAGACTGTTTTCAAAAGAACAGACTGAATTACTGCCATTTTATTTTATTTTCGAGACAAAATGTACTCAGTCTGCGCCTTCAGAAAACCCCACAATCCAAGAAAGAATGTAGTGTCTGCACCATTTAGAATAGATTTACCAAAAACAAATGCAATACAGTGCAATGTCTTGCTTTGACGAGAAGGCCTTCACTTTAAACATTAAACATTAACCACACTGGAAATGGCCCAAATGATGACAATTCAAGTAAATAACAATTCCTTTTTAAAGAACTCTGTTCTGCAGGGATTTATTTTCACTCATAAAACAAGATTCCTTGTTTTATATGATCTTCCTTGGTTGTTGTGAACTTGGAAAGGAAAATGCAAACTACAGTTGGCAAAGGACCTTGAACTTATTGAAGACCCACTAACTGTTTAGTTTTTTAGCCTTTTCTAATTTGATTTGTGCCGGTTATGTGCTCAGTTTTTGCTCTTGATGTTCCTAAGCAAAGCCAACTGTTTAGGTTAATAAAAATTTTTTAATAAAAGCTCATAGGATTGACTGGAATGGCATCCACAAACGCATTCTCAGTCATCGCTAGCTGCAGTTAGCCAGTGAATGGCTAGCCGGTCACTCTCCAATTAAACAGTTTTACTGGCACTAGTGTCTCATTCTCATAACTGTACACAGAAAGACAGAAGAAAAGCTCTCAGAGCTAACGAGCCTGCCAAGTATTGTTGTCAGCTGGTGCTGACAGTATTGCTGGTAACAGCATTTAAAGCAAACAATATCTTACTTTCTGGAAGAAAACTAGCTGATTGTTGAGTCTCAAATATCAGTCCCCAGGTCCAAAATAAAGCACCAGTATTTGATGACCCGGAGAAGAGACTTAACAAACAACCATCTCTCTCCAGAAAGTTACATATTGTTGCGTTCAACCCCATGTTTTGTACTGTTATATGTGTGTTATATGTTGTTTTAATGAGTGGAAAGGGTTACATGCGAGAAAGCTAGCTAGTTCTATGATGGACAGTGATCTCTCTGACTCTGGTCCCTCACAGGTCAGCACTATCAAGGAGGTGTGCTGTTGGTAAAATAATAGAATTCAACTGTCAAAGTTCATCAAAGTTGAACTTGATGCGAAAAATTAAGTGGTGATTCAAAGGACACTAATATGACTATACTACTACTATTTAGTGTTGAATAATTGCTGAAGCGAACAAAAATCATTTTGACTTGAAAAATGTCACAAATAACAACACGTTAATAGAGAAGAATATATTCTATAGGTCTGTACCTATTGTATGTATTCACGGTGTCTGACTCTGAGCAACATGTAAATTAAATCCGGAAAAGCAGCGGTCTCATAATGTGTGTGTGTCTCATAATGTGTGTGTGTCCCACTGTTCACTCCTCACATGTCTGACTGCTCTGACTATCCTCTGTGAAGGGCTGTCAGTCACATATAACACAAGCCCTCTTCCTGATCCCCCCTGAGGGACTGTGCACTGTTAAGGCTCCGGTATACACACACCACCCCCAAAACAAACCTCTGTCTGGCCAACACACACACACACGCACGCACGCACACACACACACACACACACACACAATTAGCCCATTGCTCATTATGTCTGCTTTAGCTCTTTTGGATAGTGTTGGGGGATGGTGCGGGGTGGTCGGGGCAGGGTGTGGTTTGGTGACCCTGGAGAGCATGACCTCAGGGGACATTTGTGGAGGATAGGGGGGTTGGGACACGGAGCTGCAAGGAGGGAAAGTAACTTCTTGGAGCCTCTGCTGGTGGCGTTCACTCCTGTGAAGCTCCCCATTGATTTTCTAAGTGAAAAACCCACTGATTAGTCACCAGAGTGCACGAGCTTCACCAGAACAATTGCCTTTGAGTTGATAATGTGATAAGGTGGGCCTACAACTAAAACAAATCTCATTAGAATTTGAAAAAAACACTCAATCTTGTCTTTTGCGGCCTGCAATTAATAACAATCAGTAAACAAATGCTGTTTCCATCTGGAAGCAGTTGTCTGTCACATTAATGGTTAACCCGATTCTTTAATATAAACGCAGCAGTGGAGGAGGAGAGGACGATTTTCCCTCCACATCCCTGAATTGTTCAGGCACAAGAGTTTTGATTTCCCTCCAAAAACTCCATTGTAAAAAAACTTCTCCCCCGCCACTTATACAAGCTACACAGCAGCCGCCTCCACCCCCAGCCGTCACACATCAATCCACGGTGTGTGTGTGTAGTGGGGGTGTCTCGGCCAGTGTGCTGTTAACCCCCCAGGGTGTAAAAGATTTTTGGACTAACACTGCAGGTTTCCAAAACAAACTCTTTGATTTCAGTTTGCTTAAGCTTTTTGTAAAGGCCCCAAACCAGAAAAAACAGCACTGAAGTTGTTGTTGGTAGTATCCAGACAGACTGAAAGAAAAGAAAAATCGATCCGCTGTACGAAGTTGCTCAATACACATAAAACTTGCAACTTTACTGGTACCTTATTGTGACATCTCCTCAAATTCTGCGATCCTTTGCACAAGATTTTGTTTATTTGCATTTTTGCATCCACATTTTTTAATTTGCAGTCTGGAATGTGAGCTTCGACTCGGCTGAATGAAGGAGATGGATCTATCTCTTTTTAGACTTAAGCTGAGTTATTCCACCCCCTCCCTTTTGTCAGGAAGCTTAATCGGAGCTGCAGAGGTGTGTGGCCGACCTCTGACCCTCGGGGTATCTCTGCCCTTTCTTTTACTCGCCTTTAGGTCCGCATCAGGACATCCCTCATTTAACTCTTAACCCAAGGAGTCGACTTAGGCAACCGCTGGTTTAGAGTTAAGGCATGCAGACATAAAGGCACATTTACACTGCCTGTTGTTCGTTAACGGACTGGAGAAGTGTACCAGAAAAAAAAACTGTTCTGCTGAGTACTGTGATAAAAGATGTAACGTGTGTGGCATGTAGAGCAACTGCTGCTTCCATCAGCAGCTAATGCACTCATGACATCTACCTCAACGAGTACAAATGCAGTATATTTGAGAGTTTTTTTTATAAGAGTACTTCACTGGAGTTGAAATAACTTCTAGTGTATTTCTTGTAAGTTAGCATTACAAAATGGAAAGCTGCAGGGCGATTCACAATGGTTAGTCAGTTAGAAAATTAAAAAGTAAACCAACTTAGTGCACTTCATTTTATTGTTTCCATATTTCCACTGAGAATAGCTCATTATGAAGTTATTAGGATAACATTCACAGGTGTTATGACCAAGGATTAAAAGTTGCGTCCCTTGACAGTCAGTACTAGAAATACAGTCTTTTGAACTTATTATTATTGTTCATTAATGTACACATTTAATCTGCATTGGCCTATTCACATAATTTGCACTCAATTGTAATGTCTCCAAGTTAAATATTGCTTTTTAAAAGACTAGCTCACTAATGTTAACACCGGTTAACGCAACAGTTGAATAGTGAATTTGGTTATTGAAGTGTCTCTTATAAATCTTTTAGAAATATTCTTTTGCTAAATGCCTCCCCTTGCAAATTAAATAGTAAAGTTTAAACTTCAATGTACATGTCAAAACGTCATCACTCTAAAATGTAATTTTGGGCACATGTAAAGTCAATTATTCCTAACTTGTAGCTTGTAAGTACATGTTTACATAAAATAAAATACCCCTGAGTAAATAAGTGTATCCTACATTCATCTGATGTGGATGTTGCTGACCTTTTCCGCCACTTTTCAGAACAGAGTTGGACATGTCCAGACAAGTGTTCATACAGAACAAAGAGAAGAAGAGCTTGTATCCACTTTGTCAAATGGTGGCAAAATTATTCCTGGAAAAACAATAAAACTCAGTAGCGTTATTAAAATAAAATTGGAGGTTATGTTTTCACCTGTGTCCATGTGTTGGTTGGTTGGTTTGTCAGCAGCAGAGTAAACGAAAATCTACTGAACTCATTTCAGTTAAGCTTGGATTGAGGATGGGTCTTTCATCATCTTCGTTAATAACTCAGGGAATATAGATCTTGATGGGGGGAAAAGATCAGAATACTTAGGTGGCTGGTATCTATGAGTGAGTATAATTTTATGCAGATTGATTGGATGATCTTAAATTATGGTTAAGCAGCTTTAAAAGTGAGGATTAGGGAGTGGATTAGGGCTTCATCGAATCAAAGGGACTGTTGGGGCTTGGCGGAGGTATGTCTTCTATTGAGTGTCATTCTAGTTTAAAATGTTCAAGCAATGACCAGTACATGTTAGCGGAACAAAACTGTCTGTGGTGGGTATCTTCCTGTTGCATAGAAACTGGTAAACATGTGTCTCTGCTCAGGTCAGGTAGAGCTCTCTGAGCAGTGGAAGTTAGGGTAGGAAAACATTCTCAGTTTAAAGTTACTTTGGCGATGCAGATCCACCCTGTGTGAGTACAGAGAGCAGCTTCAAATACTGCATGCACAAAGTTTCAGTTGGTGTCTGTGTCTTGGCACAAGACTAGATAATAGGCGTGAGCATGTGAATGTAAAGAGGGGAAACTGTGATTGACAGCCTGGCATGTGTGTGCATGTGTGTGTGTGAATAAGCACTTTTCTTTGGTGTCACAGTGTGATGGTTAATTAAAGAGTGTGAAGGCAGGTTTGTGTGTGAATAGTGAGAGCTGTTTTTTTTTTTCCTTCTTATAAACAGTGGCATAAGAGATTTAAACTGACAGAATGACAATATAAGCACACGTCCGACTCCAATAATCAAAATGCACCAGCAACCTTCCTTTTGTGACGTTAAAAGAAGTTGTTTAATCAGTCGAGACGTAAATTCAAACAATAACTTCCTGCATTTCCATCTTCTTTCACCCGGGACAGTGGAACTATTCTTTTATCTTTGTGCACATGTTGCATTCAGACCCACTTGAACAAACTGCAATAAGTCTATGAGCCTTTCCCCTCCTCAAAATGAGCAAACCCACCGAACAAAAGGCCACCATTGTGGATAAATACTGCTTTTGTTTCACCCATTTGAACCTGAGGTTTCCCTTAACGCTAAGGAGAGTGTGTTCAGCCTTTTTCTCCTTTCAGACGCTTTGGCGCTGAAAAGCCGCGCACACTGCCAAATGGGAAAACGACTACACGGGCAGAAAGAAAGAGCAGAATCAATCAGGAAGTGGCAGCTTTTCAGCTGTGCCAGAGGAGCCGGGCAACTTCCTGGTCTTGTTGCCAAGGTGACTGGAAGCTCAGCCAACGTGGTGCAGCGGGCAGCAGTTGGGTCTGATGGGGGGAGGGTGGAGGATGACGGTTGGGATGTTGGGCAGGAGGAGAGGGCAGAGAGTTGGTGGGTGAGGGTGATGCAGTTTAAATGTAAGCAGCGAGCGCTTCAAACAGCCTTCACTGAACCATTGCAGTGTGGAGCGTCTATTCTCTTTATAATGCTTCCCAAACAGTCACCTAACTGCCTCAGTTACTCACAACTTCTCACAGTTTGATGATAGAATGTTTTCTTGTAAAAACTTGTATCTTTAAGAATTATTATAAGCACGTATAAGGGAAATGCACTGATTTTATATTGAAGTTGGATTTTCATGTCTTTTTTTTCTTAGGAACATTATCATTAGAAAATTATATTTATCTTTATAGATGGGTAAATACTTTGAAATACTTAAGAACCAAATACAAAAAAATGTGAGCAAGAGACGCTGCCTAAAGTAGAAGATTTTGGCATAAATTGGGCAAACTTCATTACTTTGCTCAAATCTATAATAATACATTTCTTTTAAATAAATAACACCTTTATTTATATGTGGGTTGTAGATCTGTGTTAGTTAAAACTAAAAACTAAAAGTTGTCCTATATGATTACTGTCAATTCTGATGCATGATGGGACATTTTGAGCAAAGAAAAAGACTCTTTGCAAGCAGTCCATACCTAAGTTGTCCGTAGGTTCTGGAGCACACAGAGCAGGAACTTGAGTGAAAATGAGTGACAGAGGATTTTGTTGAGCATCTAGTATGTGCTAATTAGCAAATAAGGGGTGTCAGAAATCATGATATTCATGACAAACTTGATGTAAAACAAATGAAATAGTGATATTGTGTAAATAATACGGCCATATATATCATCTGAATAATCCAGCAAAGATGTTTGGCCCTGTGCATCTTTTGTTTATGATTTCATCTGGTTGCCTTTTCACTAATAATTGAGAAGTTGATAGTAATTTATTACAGTTTACTTGCAGCATTAGTATGTCCGTCCTCTGTGGTCTAAAAAACTCCACTTTTACAGAGATGGGACTGGGGGCTGATTGGGTAGGTGGGTGTTCTGGGGGATCAGGGACCAGACTGGCGGAGATGGGTAAACACAGCTGGGGACACACTGCGCTGGTGGGTCTGAGGCTCAACGGCCCCCTTCACACATTTATCAGTGTGTTTGCTCAGGGGATGTGCCCTAATCTTCACACGCTGCGAGGCCCAAACAGGCTGGGATGAAAGTGACCCTGTCCACAGGCACAACCTCGCTAATTCCTCCACGGCTAAACTTGAATGTTTTTGTCTTTGTAAAGGCCTATAAAGGTCATCTATGGATCTGTCTGTGTGTGGCTCTGTCTCTCTGTGGGTGGGATGTCCCTGATAATATATACTGAATTTTTGATCATAATCTGACCTTTTCTCTGGCCATACCTCCCACAAATGGACAGATAATTGCCATGAAGTGTCAGAGTTTGCAGGCCAAAAAATGTTATCTATGATATAAAGTTTTTGAAACATCTTGGTGTGTGCTGCTTTCATCATCCTCATAAACCTGGCGTCACAGTATCAGTCAGTCACAGGTAAACTGTGAATTTAAGAAAATGTAATCCCAATTTTTCAGGGTTTCTTTTATCAGTCTGACGCTTATTGGTGATAGTCCTTCAAAGTTCCTCATTCCTCAAAATAATTATATTAAAACAGCCACAGTATCTATTCTACTCTACAAAAATAGTGGGCCATTTTGAAGGTTGTCTAAAACTTTGATTACAGAGCGCCATCTGTTGGTGATCACTTTTTGTTGTGGTGCTTTATAGCTGTCTGAAATTGAAGGCAGCAGGACTTTAACATAAGTTTAATATAGTATTTTATTTGTATATATTTATTTATTTGAGTATTTTCACTTTATTTCACTTCATCATTATTGATTGATATTTGTATGAACAAAGAACGTTTTACTCATATTTGCTCCATCAAGGCCTCTGATTTCGCTCACTTCATGTATTTTCTGTCAGAAAAAAAAAGAAAAACGTCCTTTCGGCTTCCGTCGGCGTCGCGTAAGCGTTTGACGTCAGCATAACAACAACCTGTCAAGACAGCTCGGATGGGGCGAAAATTATCGATTAAGATTTGATATGAAATCATATAAAACCTGTTTCACCTGGATGTAAGATTCCTTCTATACGGTGAGGACGTTGATCCCAAAATCAAAACCTAATTTGCACAGAGGTAGCGAGAATTTAAGGCAAAAGGCTGTGTAGCAAAGAAGCTAACCTAGCATTAGCTCATTTGTGTTTTCTGAGGTTGCCGAGCGGCTTTCAGGTAAATGTTGAGCTAAATGCCAACACGACTTTCTCGGGCCTATTACAGTCATAATCCTAACTTCTCAATCAACTGCTGATTAAATGTGTAATTGTGTTACTACTGTTAAGTCATTGTCCACTTTCTAGCCAACCACCGGGCTAACATCGCCAACATAGCTTACTATGCTAGCTCAGCTAGCTAGCTAACGTTTGAGCACCGATCTCCTGTTTCTCCTGTCAATAAAGTTAACGACATTGTCACGTTGTCTGCATTCTCGCTGAAGCATCAGCCACATCTCAAATGCTTGACTGGCAAACGAATGGTCATATTAACGGTACTTGTTTACAACCTTTAACTACCATTGTATGCCAGCGGTGTAATGTTACAGTTTAAAAGGCTTGCGCTAACGATATGGACCTCGAGTGTGTGATGTTTCCTCACGGATGGCTCGCTAGCTCTGCCTCTCATTTAGTCACCAACGATGTCCGTCACATGAATAGTTAATTTACCGGCAGTCTAGCCACCTCGCTGGATTTCAGAGCTGGCTGCACACTCAGCGAATTAAAACGAATGCCTTTTCTGGGTGGCATACAAGGACTGCACCGAATTCGCCCCAAGACGCGCATTGCAGGCGCATTGCAGTGAATGAACGCCGTGAATGTTGAGTTAACTGTGTCTCCGGTCTGGTCTGTGTGATCCAGGAGGGACAGGGCATTCTTGAACCTGTCAGCTAGCCAGCCGAAGAGACGGGGAACAGGATAGGGAAGCAGGGCGAGGCGGGCCCCGCGGAGCCGGTGGAGAAGATGGCCGGCAGCCCGGAGAAGAGTTCCACCGCGCAGGAGCTGAAGGAGCAGGGGAACCGGCTGTTCCTCTGCCGCAAGTACCAGGAGGCTGCTACATGCTACAGTAAAGCTATTGTGAGTAGCAGTCATTGTAAAAGAAATGCCTAATATGTTAAACAAAACACATTACAACATAATATTGCCTTTCATAGCGAAAATGGAAAAGATGGATTTCCCTCTGAATGTCTACAGTGCCATAACGTTACTGAGCATGTGTACTGTCTGGTCTGCCCTGTCTCCCAGAACCGTAACCCATCTGTGGCAGTGTACTACACCAACAGGGCTCTCTGCCATGTGAAGCTGCAGCAGCATGACAAGGCTCTGGCAGATTGTAAGCACGCGCTGGAGCTGGACAGCCAGTCAGTGAAGGCCCACTTCTTCCTGGGCCAGTGTCACCTGGAGCTGGAGAACTACGACGAGGCCATCGGCAACCTGCAGAAAGGTCAGACCAGGGTCCTGAAACAAGGGGAAACTTTTGCAATGTTTGGCTGTAGTGTGTAGAAGAAGCTTGCGCATATGTTGCATAATATTAGTCATGTATTTCCTCATTTGAAGTTCACGTGTCTCTTTCATCTAAAATTCTGTCATTCTCCCATTCTGCTGTCAGTGGTCTCAGAGGTAGTGCTGGTCCTAGAATCAGCCGTAACCTTTTCAAAATGTTAAACACAGGATATGTTCGCAGGGATGCATTACAGCATGCTTTGTCAGGGTTTAAATCTTTGGAATGATAATATTCTACAGTGAAAAGCATGAAAAGTGTTATACATTTAGATTGTTGCCATGTCCTCCAGGGATGTAAGAAGGAAAGAAACTGTAGGAAACGCATCGTGTCAGTAAACCACCAATGTTTTTTCTTCTGCAGCTTATAACCTGGCGAAAGAACAGAGGTTGAATTTTGGAGATGACATCCCCAGCGCCTTGCGCATTGCCAAGAAGAAACGCTGGAATAGCATCGAGGAGAAGCGCATCAACCAGGAGAACGAGTTACACGCCTATCTGACCAAACTCATACTGGCTGAGAAGGAAAGGTGAGGTGGCCGTGGTGTGGCAGTCGAGTATCCAGCATGCGTGTGTGGTAGAGATCTTTTGATGAATGAGTCTGTCATTTGTATTTTGTTCTCGATGGAGGGATAATTTCTCATAACTTTGTACTTTTGCAGAGAGCTAGAAGAATACAAAGAGAAACAGGACGACAATCAAAATGGAGGCGATGCTGCTAAGATTTCATCAAAACATGTACGTGTTACACATTTCTTGGACTTCTTGGAATTGTTTGTCATGATTTTTTAATGAACAGATTTAATATTTCTATATTCTAACTGATTATTCCTGACTATGCTTAGGATAAGTATCTAATGGACATGGATGAGCTTTTCTCTCAAGTGGATGAGAAAAGAAAAGTGAGTATACAAAATGTACTTAATATCATTATGATCGATTGAGCATGTTTTAGCGTGTTATTGTATTTATTCATCCCACTTATTCCTAGTATAGGACCAGAGTTTATCCCAGCATAAGCACTGTACAGAAAGCAGGGAAGCATCCCTGATAGGTCATCCATTACAGGACACAGATGCATCTTTGCGAACAGTGTACACCTACTTCACACCATCTTCTTTTTTTCTCATCGTGGTCATAGCAACAGGAGAAACAGACGGGAGCACAGTTATGAGTGTGCAGTTACGATGGTTAATTTCAGATGTGTCTTTTGTTTATCTCGTGAACAATCTGTCTCCACTGCTCCTGTGTTGTGTGTTCATCCTGTCTGCTACCATAAATGACTGCAATATGTGAGAACTGCAACTATTCTGCTGACAGACAGGTGCTATTTCCATCCCAAGCTATTTCTATGGTAACCATCACTATTTGTTCGCCAGGGCTTCTGGCTTGTATATAGATAGTCGTTGACTGAATGGAGGTAATTGTCATGTAATAACACCTCACTGGCTGACAACAGGGTGTTAGCGCTCTGTATGTGTTAGAACGTGTGAAAGGTTCAGTGTGGCACTGGGAAATCGTGATGAACAAAATATGCTTTTTTTTAATATGTAGTACCTTGACAACATTTAGAACATTTTAGATTAGCACAAATGCTTTGAGAGAATATTTAAATAAAATTTGGATCGGATCATGTGGTTTTAGAGAAAAAAAACATGAGCAGGATTGCCAACCAGGAGTTTGTCATTCAGTTGTAATGAAGCCTGTAAGACCAGAAAAAAGATTTAAGCTATGTCAGTGTTACAGTGGCAATTTTGATATCATATCCATGTATCTCTTGCATTACATCGATGTGAGTATTGCTGTGTTCTGTCGTCTGTTTCAGAAGCGGGAGATTCCAGATTATCTGTGTGGGAAGATCAGTTTTGAGCTGATGAGGGAACCCTGCATCACACCCAGTGGAATCACCTATGATCGGAAGGACATCGAAGAGCACCTACAGGTACGAGCCTCGTCAGCACACACCTGCAGCAGTGAGCAGTAACCGAAGTGCCGGGTAGCTCTTTCGGACTATCAGAGATAAATTCCTGACAGCTATTCTGCTTTGGTTGATATGATTCCGGCATTTACAAGAACTGTTAATTTCTGCATGTATTAGACTAAAAGAAAGCGAAGAGAGCACGATGAAAGTAGCAAACTAGCAGCTCGCACTCATCTCCCAGCTGGCCGGTGGGAGCTACAGACCAGTCTGTGTCTGTGTAGTCAGACGGTGTGTGTTCATGTCTTTTGAAAGGAAGGTGTGAATGGAGGGGGTGGACAGTTTTTTAGTTGGATACTTTAAAAACGTTGGTTGCTTCTTGCTGGTTTCCACAATCTTAACAGCCTCAGTAAAGGAAACAAACTAAGGAAAATATATAGTTCCTGTATTAATGGAAGGTGTTTTTGCAACCAAATCAGTACATCGCTCTTCTCTTCTGTTACAATTGTTTTCACAAAGGGCTTAGATAGATGAGGCCTTGAGTCTTATTACAATGATGAAAATGTTTGCACAGATGGCTTATTTGCATAATATTTTGCCTCGCCCACAGATGCTAACACGACCTTCTCTCTTTGCAGCGAGTGGGCCACTTCGACCCAGTCACCAGGAGTCCCCTGACCCAGGACCAGCTGATCCCGAATCTGGCCATGAAGGAGGTGATCGATGCCTTTATCCAGGAGAACGGCTGGGTGGAGGACTACTGAAGGGACCCCCGCCTTCCATGTCTCCATCATACCCCGATACTCAACACGAAGCCTGGACAACACGAGACTATGGAGAACAGATCACCCCTTGCCTGGATATGTACTTTACACAAGCGGGAAAAGTCACACTATGGACTACCAAAACGGGAGCCACGTATCTTGGTCTGCCTCTTCCTCCCCACATTTTATCTTTGCTGTAAAACTTTCCCGCTCCAAACTCCAGAGGCTTGTTGTTCATGGCCCGCAGCTCCCTTTAAATCCTCCTTCATCCTGCTCTTTCTATCCTTCCTCTCTTCCTCTCTATCATGCTGTTCCTAGTCTTTCATCCAGACTGATTTCTTTACTCAAAATAAGGGGCCCCGTTCTCAGGTCTCTCTTGCTCCCCCCCTTCTCTC
>OMLP01007969.1:7400-17531 GCA_900302685.1 Spondyliosoma cantharus | reverse complement strand
CTCTCTCTCTCGCTCTCTCTCTCTCTCTCTCTCTCTCTCTCTCTCTCTCTCTCTCTCTCTGAGTGCCACAATCCTTGGAAAGCATCAGCATTGCACTCCAGTGGTTCACAGAAGCCACTAATATAAAAAGATTACACACGGTGGTTGAAATCATTAAGACGTTGGCCTTTGGTTTTGCATTTACTCCAGTATTCATAGTCATTTTTTTCATCAAAATGTTGGAACCCAATTCTTAATGTACATTTTGCTGAAGTGGGACCTGAAATGCCAAAAACCTGTACTCAACGAGGTTTGTACGCAAAGTTTTACACAGCGATAGTCGGAACATAGTCGGAGGGTCCCTTCTTCACCTCTGAGCGGTGTTCCAAACACACCCACCACATGTCAACATACTGTAAGAATTTAAGTAGATTATAGCTGTTTTTTTTCCCCCTATTTGCATATCAATCACACCCCATAACAGACAATTTAAATAATTTGAATGTATGCATAATGTACTCTTTAGGTTTAGGCTTGACCTACAGTAATTCAAAATGTTTTTTATCAGTACAGTTACACAGTTTTCATGAAAAGCGGCCTTGAACTGGATGCAGAAAATGAACGGAAACGACCGCTGCGTACAAAAAAAAAAAAAAGTTTTCACATTGCTGGATATTAATTGAAAATGTTTGAGTGTTGATAGATGACACCAGGTGTTTGGGTTGATGCTTAAATCTGCTTTTGAAGAATGGTCCGTGCTGTCTGTGTCAATCATAGAAACAAAAATGTGCTTGGACGTCGTGTTTGGCTCGTGCTGTTCGCCTGGAATGACTGTGGACGCTCACATCAAGCATGAAGTGAACTTTCTTTTTTTTCCTTTTTGCAAAGGCAAGAAGATTGCTGTATTTTTTGCCTCACCTTGATGCTGTTCATTTTAATGCACCTTCTCCTCACAGTGTCACAGTAATGAAGAACGTGGTTGCAGCAGCTTATTTTAACAGACTATCAAGTCAAAGTCGTGTCTTGTTGCAGGGATGGCTAGCATCGCTGTACCAGAATCCTCTGTTAGATATGCTGGAAGAGTTATGACCATCTTATCTCATCCATACCTCAGTCCAAGTTTTGGCGTGCTGGTTCACTCGCATGCTCCGCAAAAACACATTTTCAGTTCAGCGCTATTAATTTACAGGTTTTTTTCAGCCGAATGTGTGTCTGTGATGAACTGGGCCTGTCGGTGGTGCGTGTCGGGGGCAGGCAGTGTAAATAATTTTGCTTGTGTATCTCAGATTTTATTTCTTGACAAAGTTAGGGTTTCTTTTATTCTTGAGATATCCTAGAGCTTGAGAAACTGTATTAAATGTAGATATGTTGATAACATAAAATGCTTGGTTCAGTTTTCATTTGTCCCCATTAAAACCGTGAACTTTGAGTTTGGTTGTGGTTGTGTTTTTGATGCAGAATCGCCATGAAAGAGATTCCAGGTATGATGACAAATGTACCTCTTCTCTTTGGAAATCTGTTCACAGGAATCAAATGGTTTCCGACCAAATCATTTTGCAGCCATGCTACGAAGCAAGGCAACGGCTTTATAGTGCAATGAATAACATGTGCCCTACTAAAAATGCTTATTTGTTGAAGCCTTTAAATTTTACCGAATAAGTAAAAAGAAAGTGTCACAACATGTAAAGTAGGTTGCTAACAAGAAAATAGCTCATATGCAATAAGTAATCTGTTCCACCTTGTATGTATCTAGAGCAAAGTTCTTAAAAAAGCAAGTGTTTTTTAATGTGTAATGTAATTGTAATGTGTGTAATAAATATATATCAATGTTGTTAGTATTGACCCTTAAAAATCCAGAAACATTTTATTAATAAATGTATGTAATTTCTGAATGTTTTCAACTAAAATGACGACATATTGCACCTTTAATACAAACACCCATGGTTAGTCATTCAAGTGCAGAGTGATGTCACAATTCGACTCAAGGTAGAGCCTTCTAAGTATTAAACTTCAGAAATCTCTCACATGTGGCTACAAAAGATTGTTCTCCGCAGTGATGATCACTCTCAGTCTCTCATGTGACATGGACACACACGTACTGGTAGGTGAAGTTGTGTCTGTTAAAAGCCCAGTGTCACTGAGCCCTCACACACCAGGCCTATTGTCAGAGGATCGGCTGAAGAGCTGACGTCATGGCCTGTGCTAGGAGGGAAGAGGACTGGGCACGGGACTTGAGCAAGTGGGACTGAGTTAGCAACATCGAGGGACGACAAATCGGCATTAAAATGGTGAGAAAAGCTGTTTCCTATTGTAACTTTTCACATATTTCGGCCTCTGGTGTATCTTGTTCGTCCAGAGACTGATGGGACTTCATATTCTGAGATAAAAATGGATGTCTTGTGTGTGTTTGCAGAGTGTCAACACTGTGAGGTTTGCTGTGGTTTTACTTGGTGTCTTTGGGTTCTCCTCAGCCACCCAAGGTATGAGTTAAAAAAATAAACATTTAATTTAGAAAGATGGTAATTTAACTTGTATTTATGCACAGATGTCCCCTTTAGATGTAGACAATATTCAGTTTGAACAGTATCGTCCTTTTGTTTTTATGTTGTTCCAGTCGGTCTGACCGACAAAGTCCTGGTCTTCCCTTATGAGACGGACTTCAGCTTTGTGGCCCTGATCCCACAGAAGGAGATGGGGCTGAGGGCCTTCACTCTCTGCATGCGTGTGGCCACCGAACTCCCGGAGGAGCGCCAGATCATCCTGTTCGCCTACCGCACCGCTGACTACGATGAGCTCAACGTGTGGCGTGAGAAGGACGGACGCGTCTCCTTCTACATGAGTGGTGACGGCACCTTCTTCCACCTGCCACCCCTTACCACCTTCCGCACCAGCCTCTGCCTCACTTGGGAGTCTCGCACCGGCCTGGCTGCCTTCTGGGTGGAGGGGAAACGCAGCACCTACCAGGTCTACAAGCCGGGTCACACCATCCGTCCAGAAGGCACCGTCCTCCTAGGGCAGGACCCGGACAAACACCTGGGGGGTTTGGAGGCCGTGCAGAGCTTCGTGGGAGAGGTGACCGATCTGAATATGTGGGACTTTGTACTCTCCAGGAGCATGATCCAGGCCTGGCACTACGGGCACAAGGTCCCCAAGGGCAACATCTTCGACTGGGGCACCCTGGAGTATGAGCTGAATGGGAACGTGATGGTGGTGGATGATGACTGACTCCCTGTGGAGTGGATTGCCGAGAGAGACGAGGCTTTAGAGATGTGTGATGGACTGATATTGATATGTGTGGTTGTCTTTCTTAGATTCACTGTTGCTTCATTTTAGGGCCCATGAAAATACACAAATCTCAGTTTGAATATTGCATGAGAAACCCCGTGATGATCTGAAAGCAAGTAGAGAGGAGCAGTATTTTTGGGCTTGGTTGAATATCCTCCCATTTATAACCTTTAACTATTTTCAGCAGCAAAATGCAACAAAAGCCAATAGTTTGTGGAACACAAAAGTCAGTTGTTTTACATCAGTTACTTCTTTGTATCTCAAAGCCTCATTCTTTAATTGTTGTGAGCTGTGGTGTACAAAGTATTCTGATCCTTTGATCCCTCCGTGAAAGTCCTGCCTTTGTAACCTTACTTAAAGGAGACCTAATAGGCTTTTTCAGTGTTTTTGCTTTCCTTCAGTGATTTATAAAAGCTCTTGTGCATATAAAAGATCTTGAAAGTTAAAAAGGTCAGCACCAACAGAAGCTCCTCTCTCCCACAGAAAACTATGCTCCCCAAACACCTCATCAGTAGCTCTGTCTTTAATTCTGTGACTTTGTGACATCACACTGTCACACATGTCACCATGTCATGCGTTTACATAATTTATGCCTAGTGGCACAGTAGCACAGCTGCTCTGTTGTTGCTAACAGTGTTGGCTCAGGCATGTGAGAGCTGACTAATCAGAGTAGACTGGATATTTTTTTGGAGGAAGGGGCCTTAAAGAGGTATGCATGTGTATGTTGCATTTTACAGCTGTAGATGTTAAAGGTTGAACTGATTTAACTACTACATAAACTGTTGGCTCGTCTAATTTACAGCCATGCATCATGTTCAATAAGATGATCATATGTATGGCAGCTCATCACTGTTCTGTGAGAACCACAAAAATGACATATTCCAACTAATCCAAGAGGGTTTTTAAGTAGGAGTTAGTTTTTCATAAAGGTGCACTATGTAGTTTTGGGAGAGAAATTTCAATCAGAAAATTAAAATCGCATCTTCAATGAGTGATTTTTACGACCGAATAAACTGAATAAACAAACTGACCTCAAAGGACAACACGCTTTCATACTGCTCTACTTTGTTTATGTTTGGCGGACCCTGCCAGCTCTCAGCTTTAAACTTATCCAAGCTTATTCTTCTCTGAGGGCGGCTTGTGTCTTCAGTCATGGAGATAAATAAATATTAATTAATGTATACTATTACCTTATTAATATTGTTAATATTACCAGTTTGAGTTATAATTTCTCTACTAAAACTACATAGTGCCCCTTTAAACGTAGGACAATTTTCTCAGCCTCACAACCAATTCACCATGACCACATATGAGGATAGACACATTTCACTGGACAGGAAGGCTATGAAGAACTGTAACCTGTAATGTAATTAGCTGTCAGGTAAGTACAGTGGAGTAGAATGTACAATGTTCGCCTCTGAGGTGTTGCACAATGAAAGAGTGTAAAGTTGCATGAAGGTACATTTAGGCTCTAATTTGCACTTTAGTTCACTACTTAAGTACGTGTGAAAACGATGTTGTGCCACATGTATCCATGAGGTGGCGCTCTCTACTAGTTCACATCAAACAGACGCTCTTTAAACTGAAGCACAACCAGGCTCGCATCTGCTAACCTGATTTGACAGATTATTAACAAGGCCACCAATAACTGATGAAATGTTCATAAAAAAACAGTTGCCCACAATCCTGATCAGTTTGAATTGATTTACTTATTATTTACATTTATTTATCAGAAGACAACGGCTTACATTATCTTAAAATGTTCAACAGCCTTAAAAAATAAAAGGCATTTTAAATTAGAATTGCAGACGAAAGTTGATTCCAAACTATCTTCTTTATTTTGTCAGACTTTAGTATACTGCAATACGCGTGCAGTTAGTGCACATTAGCTTGTCCAGTGAGACCGATGATAAAAATGTGAAGGTTATTAAAACATCAAACTGGCAGATGTGTTGTTTCTACTGTGGACTATGTCATTTAACTGCACTCAGAGACAAACGGCAATTATCGTGTTTAAAAATCCGTCACCATAATGTTGCCCTCGGTTAACATACTCACTCATGAATTTTCCATGTTTTCAACTGATGTAAGAACGCTTTTGGGTCTGAAATAAGAAATCTTGCCATGCGCATGACTAATAATGTTTGTAATTAAAGAGAATATTTCATCTTTGAACTCTTTCGGACTCCTTTTTCTTCATCATCTTTCTTTTCCTTTTGGACAGATTTTAAAGGAATAATCACTTGTGTAAATAATTCCAACAGGGGGGTTTATTAAATGTAATTTATGTTGATTTAGGAATTAATAGAAGAATCTTTCAAAATGGATTTCACTCATTTGGCTGGAGGAGAAACAGACACTAAGGTTCTACACAGATAGAGAAATGCAGTCAGCCACTTTTCCATCAGTCATCCTGTTTCTTGGATATGTACATTGAGACCATTTGTTTTAGCTCCTGAATGAAAGAGATGTGTTTATATTTTCTTCTTTTTTCTCCAGTCTTCCTCAGTAAACCACGTTAAAGAGACATAATAAGTCTTCTTGTCTCTCTCTCTCTCTCTCTCTCTGTGTGAATGGTGTGCTTGAGCTCGGCCTCCTGTGTGTTTGCGTCATCTGTCATCTTTCCAGGTGTTTCATGGCAGAGAGGACGTCACCTGGAAGTCCCTCTGTATCCACGTTCTTCTCATGTGATCACAATCTATTATTTTGTCACCCCGTATCGTCCATGCTATAATCTCTCTATGTCGAGGGATTGCTCCTCTGTTGCTCCTCCAGAGGATTCTTACAGTGCACAGTACAAACAAGAAATGACACTTTGGTTCTGTCCAATCACAAAAGAGAAGTATTGTCCCACCTCCTTCTGTAACCTGAAATGTCTTTGTGTTCATGAAATGTTGTTGTGCTTTGTGAAATGTTGCGTTTTCTGAAATTTGGTTTTGTTTCCCAAAATGTTGACGTTTTCTAAGTGTTGTGTTTTTAAAAATTATTACCAAAATGTTGTGGTGTTTTGTGGAACATCTTTGTTTTTCTCAAACGCTCTGGTTCCCCAAAATATCGTCTTTCCCGAAATGTCGTTTTGTTCCCCGAAATGTTTTTGCGTTCTCTCGAAAGTTATTGTGTTCTCTGAAAAGCTACTTTGTGAAATGTTTTTATGTTTCCTTAAATGCTGTTTTGTTTTTCTAAATTTCTCTAAAATGCTGTATTTTGACCCTCACGGTCACCAAAGATCCCCCTCGTAAGAGCGGTTTTGGGGAGTTTTTCCTTCTCCATGTCGAGGGTCTTAGGATGGGGGATGTCATATGTTGTGTGCAGATTGTGAATCCACCTCGAGACAGGTTTGTGATATCGGCCTATATGAATGAGGACATGAACTTACACGTTACTTGCAGAAATCAAGTCATATGGAGTTGCTCCACTAACAAGCCCCCCCAGTATAAGCTCAAGGTCAGATCTTCTCCATCCGAGTGTAACACAGTAACCCTGAGCTCCACTGTGCCATCTCTGTTCGCCTACATGGCTCCGTGCACTCATCCTCCCTGCCCTGCACCACCATCGTGACCTCCTTGCAGAGGCGAGGGAGAAGTTTTCTCAGCTCATGCAGCTAGGCTCCCTTGCGGGTGGGAAAGTGCTGCGTTCCGATTGTGTGTATGTGTGTGTTATGTGTGTTTGTGTGTGTGTTTATTCCGACCAAATCACCCATCGGCTCTCTCGCAGCAGCTAAATAAGGAGAAGGCAGGGCCAATGAGTTCTGACTGCGGGTCAGCAGCCAAATGTTCCACCTTCTTGGATGTTGCAATGCATCAATCGCAGTGCCCACTCACTGTGCGGTAACACCTTTGTGGACCATCTGCCCAAGCCTGGCTTCCCTCAGCCCTCTGGTACACGCACACACACACACACACACACACACGCTCTGTTATTTCCTTCTTTTTGCATCTCTGCCCAAGAGGGGTACTAATCCTCCGTACATACATACACATGCAAAAGAAAGGTTTAGCTTCGTCGAGAGTCTTTAATAGTTCACTTCAATTTTAAATCAATTTTTCAACTCCAAATTTGAATCACACAGAATCATTTTTAAACAGCCCTCTCGCAAAGAAAGCGTTGGAAAACATGACTTTTTCCCTTTAATAAAGACAACCGTTTTACCTCGTCATCCACAGACAGGTTAATCTACTGGGGCCACACACACACACACACACACACACACACACACGCACGCACGCTCGCACACACACACACAACACACACACACACACACACACACACACACTCCTCTGTTTCTGCACCAAAGGAGGATTAAAGTATGTAACAGAAGGGCAGAATCAGTGTCCGGGGCTCTTCACAGAGTGGATAATTATTCCCTCTGTGTCCCTGTATTGCATGTATTATCCAACTGAGCAAACAGTCTCAGGGCTCCTTGTCCTGCTCGCAGACAGGGCCGCCAGTGTGGGCCTGTGAGATCTGCATATTGGCCCATGGTGGTTTAAGCTGTCTGAGGCGAGGCGGTGCCACTGACTGTATGTCCGTGCGTGCGGAGCTGGTGAAAATGTTTTCCACGCGAGAGGAGATAGACGGCAAGAGGGAGCCGCGCGTGAGCCGGGCGAGGGGGAGACAGAAGGAGGGCCGTTCTGGATTCCTTCGAGCAACTCCAAATAGATTTCCAGGCAAAACATATTTGCATACGCAAGACAGTGCTACGAGCTATCTGAGTGAGCCGTGGCATGTGTGCACTGAACAGATGGGTAATTTTTTTAGAGCTTTCTTGCAGAAATTTCAGCCCATTAAATTGAGATCTCGGGCATCATTCAGCCTGCTTTTTCTTCTTCACGTCAGGATCAAGTTGCTCTTTTTGATCAGATGAATGAAATGCCTTGCTCTCTGAAACGATGATTGTCTTTCAATGAATCAAAGATATTACAGATAACCCACATGCTTCAATCAACCTCTGTGAATTCATGCATGAACAGAGCCAAGACGGGAACATACAGCAGAGGGAGGGGAAGGCTGCGCCCTCTTTCTTCAAACTGAGTCAAACCATAGTTTCCGCAAACACTTCTGTCACCACAGAGACTCTTCTGAGCTGCTAAAAATGCATGAATTCAGTCCTAATACTCAATGTGCCAAACAGATTAGAATTTGCTCTGTGTGGTGTGCTCACTTGTGATTGTTTCTGGCCACATCAGAGCTCAAAAGCTCTACAGCTGACTTTTTTTTTTTTATTCAAATATTTGTATTATTTTTTTGCTGACGATTGACTGGCTTCTATTCAAGTTTTATTCAAGGCAATACAGCTATTTTTTGTGTGGCTCATTTCATATAATTCAAGGTGCTTTACAGAGTGATACTGTAAAAAAACAAAACAGCAAAGGTAAAAGATTAACAATTTAAAAGTGTAAAAGTACAGACAAAACATTTTCTGAGCCAGTGTTCACCAAAAGCCTGACGGAGGCTGGATCTGCGACCTGAACGTTACTCTCCTGCTCTCACTCTCTCTTTCTCTCTCTCTCTCTCAGAGGTTGTAATCTGCCAGTATGGTCGCTTGGCCTTCCCCCTCTGGGCTGTATGAAAAATTCACCAGGCCTTCCCATTAGAGTCAGTCTGAATCAGGCGGCAGGCGTTGCAATGGCCACACACACAACACGTTTTCCTCTTTTTTTTTCTTTTTATCAATCGACGCTTAGCAATGTAAATGTTATGTTTACGGAAAACACAAAATCACAGCAGTTGACAATTTTTTTTTGCTGCAGGTCGGGTCAGAACTGTATGTACTGTACACATAGAACAATGAGCCGTCCTGAACGGTTAAACACGGATGGACTTTACCCTTTTCAGTGCGGGCTTTTCACACTGATGGTGGGAGACCTGACCTTTACTGTGTGAGAGTGTGAGAGTGTGAGACCTCCGGGCAGGACGGCGAACACCGTACCGTCTACCTCTGAGCATACTGCTCTTCATACTGAAGGTGTGCAGGGACCGGACTGAATAACGGGAACACCTGACAAAACAATAACTCATAACCTTTAGGTTTTGTTCTTCTCTGCGCTCATTTTAAAAGCCATCCTTTGTGGTTTTATTGCATTACATCTAGTGTTTAAATGATTAGTCAATTACTTAATTACTCATTTGAGGGAAAAATAAAGGGACATTACACAAACTTTACATATAAAATCAGTGTATCACCTCATGAGGAGTACTACTCTGTTGAGAAACGTGTTTTGTAATGTTTTCTGTGGTTCTGGAGAACATTTTTACATTTTGAGACACTTGGTTTGGACTCAAATTTTTTGCAAAGAAGAAAGGAAGAGAGTGAGAAAATGTAATATGCTGATCTCAGGTCCTTTACTTGGGTGAAAGGCTAATATCACACTGTAAATACACTCTTTTATAATAAAAGGCCGGACTGAAAGATGACACTTGAGCAAAAGTATACAAGTAAAATCAGGAAAATGTGCTCAAAGTAAAAGTATTCAATGCAGATCACTGTGTAACTCCTTATACTTTTAGATCATGAGATCATTGTTAATCCAGCACTCATGTAAAAGCAGGATTTTATTGTTGCAGTTAGCTGAAGTGGAGCTCATTTTTACCATTTTGTATAAAATTACAACAAATGCAAGAAAAATAACTTAGACGATCATCTAAAAAGTTGTAGATTTATTTCCTGTCAATCAACTAATCATTTCAGCTGTACTTTTTATATTTTTGTATTTATAATGACACATCATATTTTACAAGTTCTGCATGTTTTGTTTGTAAAGTTAACAGTAATTAAACACGTTGATCATTTTGGGGGAATAAAAAGTACAATATGTTTGAAAATGTGAAAGAGTAGAAGTAGAAGGTGGCCTGAAAGGAAGAGACTCA
>OMLP01007968.1:2552-28873 GCA_900302685.1 Spondyliosoma cantharus | reverse complement strand
AAAAAGAAAAACTGAAATATCACATGGACATAAGTATTCAGACCCTTTGCTCAGTATTGAGTGGAAGCACCCTTTTGAGCTAATACAGCCGTGAGTCTTCTTGGGAATGATGCAACTAGTTTTTCACACCTGGATTTGGGGATCCTCTGCCATTCCTCCTTGCAGATCCTCTCCAGTTCTGTCAGGTTGGATGGTGAACGTTGGTGGACAGCCATTTTGAGGTCTCTCCAGAGATGCTCAATTGGGTTCAAGTCAGGGCTCTGGCTGGGCCATTCAAGAACAGTCAGAGTTGTTCCGAAGCCACTCCTTCGTCATTTTAGCTGTGTGCTTAGGGTCATTGTCTTGTTGGAAGGTGAACCGTCGGCCCAGTCTGAGGTCCATAGCACTCTGGAAAAGTTTTCGTCCAGGATATCTCTGTACTTGGCCGCATTCATCTTTCCTTCAATTGCAACCAGTCGTCCTGTCCCTGCAGCTGCAAAACACCCCCACAGCATGATGCTCCCACCACCACACTTGACTGTAGGGATGGTGTTGGGCAGGTGATGAGCGGTGCCTGGTTTTCTCCACACATACCGCTTAGAATTAAGGCCAAAAAGTTCATCTTTGTCTCATCAGACCAGGAATCTTATTTATCATAGTCTGGGAGTCCTTCATGTGTTGGCAAATTCTATGCGGCTTTCATGTGTCTTACTCTGAGGAGAGGCTTCCGTCGGGCCACTCTGCCATAAAGCCCTGACTGGTGGAGGGCTGCAGTGATGGTTGACTTTCTTGAACTTTCTCCCATCTCCTCACTGATCTCTGGAGTTCAGCCACTGTGATCTTTGGGTTCTTCTTTACCTCTCTCACCAAGGCTCTTCTCCCCCGATTGCTCAGTTTGGTTGGACGGCCAGCTCTTGGAAGAGTTCTTGTCATCCCATACGTCTTCCATTTAAGGATTATGGAGGCCACTGTGCTCTTGGAACTTTAAGTGCAGCAGAATTTTTGTATCCATGGCCAGATCTGTGCCTTGCCACAATTCTGTCTCTGAGCTCTTCAGGCAGTTCCTTCGACCTCATGATTCTCATCTGCTCTGACATGCACTGTGAGCTGTAAGGTCTTATATAGACAGGTGTGTGGCTTCCTTAATCAAGTCCAATCATTAGAATTAAACACAGCTGGACTCCAATGAAGGTGTAGAACCATCTCATGGATGATCAGAAGAAATGGACAGTACCTGAGGTAAATATACAAGTGTCACAGCAAAGGGTCTGAATACTTATGTCCATGTGATATTTCAGTTTTTCTTTTTTAATAAATCTGTAAAAATGTCTACAATTCTGTGTTTTTCTGTCAATATGGGGTGCTGTGTGTACATTAAAAGGAAAAAAAATGAACTTAAATGATTTTAGCACATGGCTGCAATTTAACAAAGAGTAAAAAATTTAAGGGGGTCTGAATACTTTCCGTACCCACTGTATATGCACAGACAAAATGTGTAACCATGATACATTTATTGCTTGTTTTGACCTACTCTTGGTAACAATACTAAGATAGAATGTCAGCCCGATGCTTTATTAGGGTTGGTCTTTCTTACTGTTACAGTCACACTAGCTCTAACCCCAATTTAGACTTTAGTCAAGTAATTTATCATAACTTACGGAAATAAGTCACCATTCTACATCAGCATTCTACACCTCTTGGTTGCAGCATGTTCTCTGGGTCAAGTTGGATCCATTTTTAACAGAAAGTATCCGGATGACTGTTTTATTTTCCATAAATCAGAACTGGAATAAAACTCACAGAGTGAGTCAAGGTGGGAGCAGATGTGAATGAGTCAGTTGCTGTTCAGCAGCACGTCATCATGTGCGCTACCGCTGCATTTGGTTCCATCATTAGATCTTGTTAAGACAGACTTGTTTTGTCGATTGCACAGATCACATCACAGCAGAACAGTAGTGTTTTACGTCACATATTAAGGCTTGACAGTTGGCTTGTGGGTGCCATGATGGAACATATGGAGGAACAGAGCAGCTGGGACCAGATGGATGGTACCACCCAGGGCTGGACATTTACTGCACAACAAAGGATTTGTTGCTTCATGTGGAAGCACAGTTTCTTAAATCAATACAGACAGTAGATTATTGCTTATATATTGCACAATTCCTAGAGTAAAGGTCATTAATACAACATCCTGAAAAAGCCCTTAAAAAAGAAAAAAGAAATGAGACGCTGCAGATGAAAACATTGTTTATTTCTTAGATTACATGTTTTCTTCCAGGCAAGTTGAAAGAAAACATCCAACATACATGTTGCGGGGTTCATTTTTAGTTATGGTCATTTATTCAAATAAGTGCATAATGCCTTTTATATTTAAACATAACATTTCAGAACACTTGTAACCCAAAACAAATATTTGTGTTAAAGGAGATGTATTCGTTTTTTTCTTTTTCTTTCCTTCAGTGTTTTATAAAGGTTCTTGTGTCTGTAAAAGTTCTTTAAAGTTAAAAAGGTAGCTCCTCACTCCCACAGAGAACACTGCTCCCGAAATACCTTGTCAGTAGTCTCACCTTTAAAGTTATGACTTTGTGAAATCACACTACGTCACCATGTTATACATTTGCATAATTTATGCATAACGGCTAGTTTGTAAGAATTAATTTGGCACAGCTGCAGACTGGGTATTGGGGACGGGGGGACCTTAAAGAGACAGGAGCTCAAACTGAGCGTTTCAAACACAGTAGGAATAAAGTTTTATGAGCATTAAAGCATGTTTACCTATTGTAGTAGTCACCCAGAATATAATTATGAACCTGAAAATATGCATAATATGTCTCCTTTAATATGGGAGCCAAGTAAGGTTCACATATGCTGACTTTGATAAATAAACAGGACAAGTTAAGTAATGGGTAGCTGTTAAAAGTCAGCTAATGTAAGCATAATATTGTGTAAAAGGTAACACTAGCTTATGTAGGTCACTATCGTTGATCTTTTACCCCCCACAGAAATCAGTTATGGAATTTTCATGGTGATGTCTATTAGATAAAGATGTTTGCCCTATTCACCTGTAATGTCTTGCATTAAGACCACTGTTTGAAATCCTTCCCGTGTAAAAGTGGATCGTGATTCCTGTGCGACAATAAACAGCTGGGTTACAAAAGGAGCATGTGGGCAACAAAAAGACAGAAGTCACGAGTCTGACAGAGGGCAGATACCCAGGTTTCAACTTTTTATTGAATTTCACTGTAATTGAAGCCCACAAAAACAAAATCATTACAGGTAATCTTGACGTTACGCCCTCGTTCCGAAGTGCTCAAACCACTGACTTACACTGTGCATCCCGTCTGCCCGGAAAAATTACCGCAATTATTGGAATTATTGGTCCTGAGGTTATTTGTTACATCAATTACTTTGTAACATGGAAAATACATCTAACTTACATATTCAAAAAGGTCTTTTTTTCAAGTAAACTAACTCAACCCCTTCACTATTAGTAGCTTCTCAGCATTTTCAGACCAACCACTAATGAGCCTCGCAAATATGTCGGCCTCTTGTTTACCAGAACAGTTGGGCAAATCAACCTCCATCCACACTTGAGATATGGTTTTGGCGAGAGAGGGGAGTGCGAGGGAGGCAAGAGGAAACAGAGACTGAGCAGAAACAAGAGACAGAGTAAATAAGGGCAGCCACCTGTGGAAGAAGCCGAAAGGATTAAACTGATTTTATAGCTAAGCTGTGTCCAACTGGTGCTTCTCCCAGTAAAAACAACTGAATCAAAAGTAAATCTTCAGAGATGGCCTTTAAATCTCTTTCAATGTTTGTTTGAGTTTACTTCGTACTGTGTGTGTGGTTGGTTGCAGTGGGTGTTGGTGGATCGTTTAGAGATGTGTGTTTGTATGGGGGTGTGAACAGGTGTGGGTGTGCAGGTGGGTACGTTTGTACAGTACTTTCTTCTTTTAACATAAGACCAAACAAAGTCAACATCCCTTCAGCGGGGGGGTGGTCCGTCTAAACTCCACACACTGTTAGACTGCCATACTGCTTTGACGGTAACGAGACAACCATATTTTTAAAGGAAAATATTGACGTAAGTTAGATGAGAAGATAAATGTGCAGGTGTCTAGCTTAGCTTAGCCCAAAGGTGAGGGGAACAGGGGAAAACAGCTTGCCTGGATCTGTCCAAATGTCTTTTGTTTAATCCATTCAAAAACTGAGGTACAGAAAGGAGAAGTTAAAAAACTTCAAACGTTATACTTGAACACAGGTAGCTCCTAAATTCGGAAGCCAAGAACGGCCATGGATTTTTCTTATTTTTATGCACTGTTATCTTATGATAACGAATTATTACCTGGTTATCTCCATATAACAAAGATTGTTTTCTCGTGATAGCGAATTAATTAATAATGTGTTCATCTTGATTTCAACCTGCAAGAGCTGCCACGAACGGCTTCCGTAGCCACTGGCTGTAGCTGTAGCCTACCGGTAATTTACACCTTACATTGGCTTGTTTTCTTGACTGGGTTTGTTTAGGGGCTACCGGTTAGCAGATGAGAGGCTGACAAGCTCCTATCTATCCAGCTGCTTCAGCTAAGGTAACGTAACTGTAGCCTGGACCAGACAGTGGCAGCTTTTGTAGGCTGAAATCAGGATAATCACATTAACCAGCATGCAATCATCAGACTTGAAAATTATCCCACGATAACAAAAGTCTTTCTGTATGGAGATAACGAAATAATTAATTCGTTATCACAAGAAAACAATCTTTGTTATATCAAGATAACGGGATAATAAGTCATTATCATGAGACAACAGTGCATAACGGCTTCCGTACCTAAAAACACCTTGCTGCTCAGATCTTTTAGATTATTCCCCCTTGTTTTAGTCCAAATGCTAAGCTAAGCTAATTAGCTGTAGCTTTACATTTACTGTTACCTACAGATATGAGGGTGGGGAGGGAGGTACTCATTTAACTTCTGGTAAGGAGGCAAATGAATGCATTTCCGTAAATTTTTCAGTGATCTATTATGATCGAATATTTACGAATACGTATGTTACACATTAATATTTGAGCAATTTTTCATAGTATTAGCAGAGAAAGTTTTACATCCTGTTTGCCTCCAAAAGGCAGAACAGTTGGCGTTAAAGAGATAAATCCCGTTCAGACAGAATAATGTCTGCATGGCTACAAATAACATCACGATTAACCATAGGAAATACGGTGGGTGGCTTCTTGTGATGCAATGCCCACTCAAATAAGTGGAAAATAAGGATTGGAGCCACTCATAGTGATTGAGTGGGTGGGAGGCCCCCGCCATTGTTTGCCAAAGCTACTTATGATTCAACCCTTATGGCACCTTCTACGAGGAGGAAGGCTAAGTTAGAGTCGTCTCTTATGAAGGGGACCTGACAGCCGTCATCGGCCTGTTCTGGGCAGTCGTCCGACTTATCAGTCACCAACCACGTGTGCGGAGTGATGGGTGCCTTGTGATGCATCATCCAAGTGGTATTCTGGCTGCAGTTGACAGTGACAGTTAGGCCTGAGTCCTGGGCAGTGTGGGACGAGGTGTTAACGAAATCATCATTAACTCCCCGCTGTGGTGTTTCATCACCACACACGGCCTCACGGGGCAGACGTCTTCGTCACAGATTGTCTGAACAACACTTCCCAGCATGGGCATGTTGTTATTTTAGGCAGTGATGGAGGGATCTTGCATTTTCATTTTGCACAAACAAAAACGGCAGCAAAGAGGAGGAATACAGTTAATAGCTAGGACAATGACGCAGAAATGATCAGAGTTTTTTATGGCCCTGCAATGTATGAACCAACACATCCACATCCACAAACAACTGAATAGATCAAATGCCAGTGACTCCCAAAACAACATTACCACCAGCGAGTGTGCTTGCAGTATGGGTAGGTTTAGGTAAGAAAATTACTTAGTTGCGTTTAGGAAAACATTGTGGCTTGAGTTAAAATAACTAGGTTACTTCTGTAACTGTAGTTACAAACATACTTACGTTATATACGTAATTTCAGTGACAGTATGTACATGGCATGTGCACTTGTTTGACCCGACTGTTCATCCCGACTTCCTCCTTTTGTGGACTTTGTCGCTCTTCATACTACTTCACCTTACCTCCTCCTTGGCTGCTGTAATAATTACTACTACGACTGGAGCTTGCTGCCTATAGACACTGATTTGGACACTGATAATATTATCTCTCTTCAGTAAGTGTAGGCTGTCTGGACTGGAGCTCCCTTAAGATTCACTTTATTATTACACTCATAATCGTTTTGCCGGGTCTTTTGACTTTCAGATCTATGTCCGAATCATGTGTTTGTACATGTGTGAGCATTTTTTGGTGTGTGTGAGGTGTTGTTGAGACTCACAAATATATAATATATAATATTTTTATTTGTACAGTGAAGAAAGTACAGTAGAAAGGAAATGTGATGAGGACAACTTCTGAAGTGTGCCATGGTCTAAAAATCAAGTCTAAAAATGCTCAACCTCTGACTGAGCGGTGGGTAATTGTTCCCTGTACCTGCAGAGAGCTGACGGCAGCTTACACTGATTGGAAACACTAGAAAACAACCAATGGTTTTTTTTAGACATGAGAAAAAATTCTGTTATGTAACGATGGTCTTGCCACATCCTGTACCCCTAAAATGCCTTCACGTTTTCATATAGAAAGGTTCATTTGGACTAGTTTCATTTTCTTGCAAAAGTCATTTAAAATGGATGAAAAAGAAATGATTCCCGTTCTGTAAGCCTGCAGGGCCTGGCTTGGCAGCTCACATGTTAATTATAAGGACAAAGTGGGTTTTTAATGTTCTGTTCTTCATTAGATTCTTTCCTTACTCAGCTACAGTAAGTCTAGGAATACAGCTTGATACTGCAAAATTTCCGTATTTCAGCAAAAGCAATGGACAGATCACCTTCTGCGAAACTGAAAGATTGATATTTAAGTGGTATATGTGAGAACAATATGTGTCTGATATTGACCCGCACAAGCACATAAAGCTAGACTAGTGATCAATCCTGTGACCTTTTTATGTCTGAGAGGAAGGTGTTTTTTTAAAACTATGGTAGTCAGGCTTTCATTTCATCAATGTGTGTGCGTGGACTTGTATTACTGATGTTGCAGGGACATAGTTAAAACAGTCACATTGTGGGGACCCGTTTTCCTTTTGGGGACACAATGTAAGTCCCAATAATGTAGTAAATCATAACATTTTTATGTAAAGGCTTGGTTGAAGGTGAAGGTAAGTTTTGGTGGTCATGATTAGGGTAAGTTTGAGTCTCCAGGAAATTATTGTAAGTCAACTTAATGTCCTTTGAAACTGCCCCACCAGTGATTTTCTTGCCTACCTGCTCTTCTCGTTTTATGACACACTAAAGTAGAGCGTAGGCACATGAGTCAGGCCGGCCATCATGATTACAGGGGGAATCCCAGTCCAACAGTCCAGATGGCAGTTCTGTGGGATGCATGTACGGCTGTGAGCAACCTCCTCCTCAGGTTGCCCACTTGTTGCACACCACATGCTCCACACCAGGGAAACACCGGCACAATTTTCTTTTCACACTTCAAGCACAGGGTGCGGTGGAATTCTTCTTCTTTCATAAGTTACGAGGGAGATAGAAAAATAGTGATGACACATTATCCATTCTCCAACCACGAGTTGTCATTTCTGTTTGTATGTAGATGAAGAAAAAAGATGCATGCATGTTATAATTAGAAAGCTTTAGATTTGCAGGTCTGCAGGGTTTTTTTTCAACTTTTTAGAGAACAGTCTGCTGTTAGCCACTAATATAATCACCTTCTGGTTGCAGCTCCATTTTTATATATAAGAACCCCCTAAGAGGTGGAGGGTTTAATAATGTCACACTATCCATTAATATTGTCCCTTGACTGATAATAAAATGAGTGACATTGATAATGTGCTGAATTCATGAAAAAAAATAATATTTGGGGCATACACACTGTCATCATGTCACCAACAAGACAACAGCTGCCTCGTCACTCTTTCTATATACAGCAACTGAGAAGATATGTGAATGTTCCAACCCTGACAAAAGTTACCAAGCAGAGCACTCGTCTTTCCCTGCTGTCAATTACGTGCAAAAAAATCTGCCCTTGATGGGGTCTCATGCTCTGACGCACGTCTCAGCGAACCCACGGTACCTTTTAACACGGCCAGTCATGGAGAGCTACATCTGGCAGCTCAAGTACATTCCCCTCTCCCAGCGCATTTCAAGATGTTGTCATCAAACTGATTGCTTTTACCTCAATCAGCCGGGTTTAATGGTCATAGAGGCACCCATTCTCTGCAGGAGTGCGTGAGCACGGGGGCTACTGAATGAATCATCGAGGGAGTGAGAGAGCCATTGAGCAAGGAGGAGACGAAGTACACTTTGTGGAATTATGTTAAAAGGGTTTTCTAATATTTTCTTACTCAGTGAATGTTAATATAGGTGGACAGAATATTAGAAACACTATTTAATGTAATGGCTGTCAAGGAAAACCACCACCACTTATTTTGTGAAGCCCTGTAGTACTGTAGAGTTAAACCAAACCATCTCTCTGCCACCACCACAGTTTATAAACAGACATCCTGGATCCGTAGCGACATCTTGTCTGAATCCCCCTCCTGTTTTACAAAAACAGTTGGGACACTGCGTGAAAGGTAAAAACAAAAACAAAAAGCAATCATTTGCAAAAACAAACTGTTAACCAACTTTTAAGAAGAGTGTAAACAGTAATGTCCTTAATGCAATCATGTGTTTCACAAAGGGGTGAACCTCACCCCATCCATGATTTGAATGACCTTGAATGAGCCTATTTGAGGATTTAGTAATTACTTTGATGTAGTAAAACATGAAATGTACTGTATATATAGTGTTTTCAATTGAGTCTAAATCAAAAAAGGATTCCCAAATTAAAAAATTATTAAACCCATTTATAGGTTAATGTTGGCAATGTAAGTTTCTGCCAGCCACGGACGTTGCAACTTTACGATTCTTTAAATTCAATCTTAAATTTTATCTTGTGACGACACTTGAGCCTATAATCTGATTAGGTTTAGGCACAGAAAAAGATAAGGTTTTCACTTAAAATACTTACTTTGGTCGCCACAAACACAGCAGAAAATCTTCCCGAGGTCACCTTAAAAATATCCAGTGGTGTCACGCTTGAAAGCTTGAAACGCGGCCTTCAGTTGCGGTCACCGGCTTGGCACCCTTTGGCTGTAACTCCACCACCATCCCCTCCACCTCACAGTATGACATTCAGGTCATAAAGATGTAATACTGATACTGACACATTTTGTGGACATTTCAATACGGTATTATGACACGGCCTATGACACGTACGAATGTGAACTTGCAGAAACATTAATTGCCAACATTTTATCCTGGCCACTCAGCTGGTTTTATAGTATCACCACATTTCTTTGGGAAGTGGGACTTCAACAAATAGTTTAAATAACTTATGTGTTCTGTGACCCACTGTGTTATTTTTCAAGCACAAGAGTACACTGAACTTAATGGGAACTTCAGAGGGCAGAAGGCGGGGTGCACATGACTGATTTGCAGAATTAACAGTGCATTCATGGTTGTTCTAAAAACAGCAATTACGGCAGAGTATTGGTAACCATGCCTCCTATTAAAATTGTCTTCTCCCATTCTTTCTCCATTTCTTCTCATTGTCTGAATGCAGGAAAAAATGAGAATCTGCTCACTATGTGACTTAATGCATCCTGAATGATGAAAAGCTGCATGGAAATTAGTTGAATGGTGGCCTAATGAATGCAATTATACTCATTTCAAAACAGATATTAAAGTGAAACATAGTGGTGCACAGCATTTCAAAAGGGCTATGACGTGTTTTATTTTATTGAAGTGGTAATACCATGATTTAAACCACATTTAGTCTCAACATTTGATTATCTGCAACACCTTCAGGGAGAACAGCCTTGGTTGTTTTTGTCATTTTGTCTCTTCTTTTTCACAGTATATACTTTCATCTTTGTGTACTCAGCGGAATTGTTCCTCACTGCTTCACAGAAATAGAGGAACAGAGAGACGGTTTCTGACCAAAAAAAAAAATTATAACGTTTAAATCCACTGCACTACAATATTTTAACAATCAATTTTGTATGATGTCAGAGATAATGGCCACAGCCTTGTTATTACTACCATTACTACCTGTTGTGTGCTTTGTTGTGTTTCTTTTTAACATCACAAATGCTCTGTTGATGTCCTGACCGTTTTCTTGTTTTCTTGTTGTTTTCGTGTCTTATTCTGCAAACTCAAAGATGTCATCTGTACTCCCTGTTTCAAGGAATACATCTGGCTCTGGAAAAAAAAAAAGGTATACAGAATAATTAAATTGTCACCGCTTAGAGCGTTCAGGAGTAATGTTTGTTTTTGCTTCTGAAAATTGCCGGTAGAACATTAAGGAGAGTTGTCAGCCCCCGATAGAAAACTCAAGTTCACTGTGACTAAACTGGCCTTGGTTCAAGCGCACAGTAAACAACTCAAATAAGTCCAGCCTTACAATTGCTTCTGACTCATACCACTCAATCTATACTTCTTGGCCAAGTTTCCAATGACAATACATTAGAAAGCCCAGTGTTTTTCAATTTTTTAACAAAGTCTGTCTGTTTATTTGTGCACATTGAAAGCTAAGCTAGTTTGAATCATGAGCTTCTTTTTGTCCTTGTAAAAATAGAAGAATCGCATAAACACCCAAATTATATAAAGCTCAATCAAGGAGCTTGTTGGTACATGTGATGTCAACTCAATTAAGCGAGCGAACATTTAAAAGTCACGATGGCACCGAATCCAGCTGAGCAGAGGGAAGCTGATGACAACAACACGCAGCAGTCAGTGAAGGAGGGAATGATAAACACCAAACAGGAACATGATTGTGAAATAAATACATCAGCTTTAGTCTTCAGTCTTTTTCTTTCCCACCCACTTCACACCAGTATCTGTGAGTAGGCTCCTCAAGTGACCAACAAAGAAATATTTCTAGCATACAGACGTAACACTATCAGATGAATAAATGTGATTAATCACAATGAGGCAATGATGAGCTCAACGTTACAGTAGACTATGTGGTGGACTGAACACACCAATGGAAGAAGAAACTTTTATTAAAATATATATCTTGTGTTTCAGACTAATCATTTTGATACTATGAAACTATAACTCTGGTTCAAAATCTGCTTATTTACAGGATACCACACTCCTATATGATTTGAGTGATATTACCATGTATTATTTTACATGTGCTACACTGTTATATAATCTTAAGATACGGGTGAGATAATGTTTATGTGCTATGTCACTTTTTATTCTGTGTTGTTTGATTAATTCATATCATAAGTTCTTAATACGTCCACGTATGGTTCAATACACCGATTGGTCAAATGTGCAGAAAAATTGCATTGATTGGACAAAATTGCAATTCGCTTTGTACAAAACTTTACACTTACCTGATGGACAGAGATGTGACTCCTTGATGTGTGAACAGACAACTTTCTTTCCACAAATTTTCCATGTAGCGACTTCACGAGGTGAAAATATGCTGTGTTGTGCTCTTAACTTGTTGACCTAAGTGTAAAAGAAAATCTATTGGTTCTGCTTTAACGGAATTGATTGAATGTTTTTTGTATATAGACAGGGCCGTTTCTAGCATTGTGGGGGCCCTATGCAAGATTTTGTTCTGGGGCCCCCCTACTTTGCCAAACTACAATTGAACGATAGCCTACCTTAGATGATCTATAACGCCATAAAGAGTCACTTATCTATATATTATTTAAATTTTAAATAATATATAGATAAGTGATGGCCCATTGGCCTACAGCAGCTTTGGGGGCCCCCTAGTGGCTTGGGGGCCCTATGCAACCGCATAGTTTGCACATAGGAAGAAACGGGCCTGTATGTAGATAAGATAAGTTTGTTTCTTTTTTAAGCTTAGAGTTCCAATTTGTAAGAAAATTGTTTTTTGAGTCTCATTCCCAACTCGTGTAACACTGACGCTTTGGGTTGGTGACCCACCAACCCAAAGCGTCAGTGTTTGACGAGTTGGAATGAGACTCAAAAACCACTTTTTTACTAATTGGACCTTTGAGGCTCAGTTTCCCAGACAAGATAGACTGTCCCCAATGTCTCAAAAACATACTTTTGCTCAACATTCGTGAGTGTGTGCACACAGTCATATAAAGAGATTATCTCCACTATGCAAAGATAGTCTTGTAAATTGAAACTCAAAATGAATAAACTCAAACTCAAGTGTGTTTCACTTTTTCATAAACACTTATGAACTCAAGTCGCTTGCTCACCAATACAAGTGTCTCTATTGACAGACAGTACTAATCTACCACCATGGAGATTTAATTTGTATCTCCAAATAGTTGTGGAGAAACTGTATTTTTTTCTATTTTTTTTCTCCTCTAGAAATCAATTCAGTTGATTAAAGAAGAAGCTGGATTTTGGACACATACCCCATCTGGGAAAGCCTATTTGAGTTAATCTGCTTTAAAAGGCCACTTTTATAGAGAACCAGGCTTAATCCATGTCCTGGAGACTGGCCCAACTTATTTGTGAGAAAGATGAAATGGAAGTAGATGAGGACTTAGTCTGTCTCGCTCTCTCCCCAAGATTAATTTAGTCATTGTGCACTCCTCCTGATTCCTGTGCAGGTTGAGAGGGAGTATGGGGCCTGTGCCAATATTACTGACATCATGGGCAATTTAAATCAAGTCAAGTCAAATGCATATTTGTTGCCCAATATAGCTCTGCAATCATATGTCAATACACGATATGTCACACTCTTTCCCAAGGGCCTGGTAAAACCTAACTTCAAAGCCCAGCATGTCTTTAAAGGGAGAAAATGCAAGACAGAGCAAATATTTTCAGAGGAGACAGCAAAGCCACCCTGCTGCTAGGTTGAATGAAATCATGATAAAGACTTTTGTGGATAACATTTCAAATAATTTCGCATACTGTTACAGATCTGTAAACACTAATGCTCTTCTGAAAGGGCTATCATTAAAACAAAAGGTCATAGATTACATTATCATTATCATTATTCTTTCAGAGATTTAATGCCACTGTCAGCAGCTGCTGCTGTTTGTTTCGCCGCAGGTTGTTCGATACAGCGGCAGCTTGTGTCTGTTGCCTGGATGTCATGGACATCGGAAAGCACCTGGGAGCTGATGGGCTGCAGGAAGTAGGGCAAACCTGCAGAGACACCATGCAGATAGAAAGCGTCTGATCAAAGGGTCACTATGACACAATGTCCTCCGCAGTCGACACAGGAACCACAAATATGCCTCAATAATACAGTAATAACCCACAGGTGTGGCAATAACATGGTGTTTGTGGAAGAAAGACTGCTGAGAGTGGAAACCTGACATGAAATGAAAAGACATCACACTGTGTGTGTATGTGAGGGGATGCTTCATACACTTCAGAATCAAGATACATATCAAAGACTTCTCTGCTTAGTTACCTTATCTGTCTGACTACTGATCTGTCACCGTAGGGATCCTTTCTCTAACATTCCCTAATGAGATCTCACACAATAACAATCTGAGAGTAGTCAAAACAGACACCTTTCAAACTTTGATAGTCACAATTGCCCCAAAAGGACTATGTTGCAGCCATGGTTGTGTCAAGGCCAACTAGGCTAACTAGGCTAATTAAGCAATGGCAAGTGTAGGCCTACATCATTTTTTTCATACCACTAGAACTTCTAGATACGGCGGGTCAAGAAGATGCAAGAACGAGTTTTCAGCAACACTTCCTGCGAAGTGTTTCACAATTAGCTTTAAGGAATGAAAGGTTTTTGTTGAGGGAGACACTTGGGGGGTTTTAATTTGAAACTGGATCCAGGGAGTGTTGAGCTCATATAAATAGCTTAGCCTAATGTGATCCATTTTACAGGGCAAATGGGAGCAGATCAAACAAGACCTCATAGGAGAATATTGTAGCGAGACACATAGACAGCGTCTAGCGGCACTGTTTGCATATTTCACATATATCACAACATAACATGGAAGGCACCACCTCAGTGCTTGCTAACTGGCTGCATGCTGCTAGCTCTCTATATGTAACCCGGACAAATGCTGGGTCAGTTGGTTCCCATAGACAGGTTTAAACTCGCACACCAGACCAGCGAAACCAGAAACCTGTCCAACCCTAATGACAGAAATATGTCTGTTTATTTCTGCGACAGGTTGTCCTTTGCTTCATCTTTCTCTAAGAAATATCTGACATTTGGCTGAAAACAATGACGACAGGGTTGATAAATATCAGGTTGGCACATTTTAAATTGATCCATTAAACGTGACAAAAAGGGAACATTGACAATATTGGCATCTCGTTTTGTTGCTTATCTGCTTAATGAACAGAGAGATTCGGATTCGCGTGTGTGTGCGTTTGTGTGAGAGACATATTAAGTGGGAGCACATGTACTGTAATTATGCATGTGTTTGAGTGTGAGAGAGAGAACACTTATGCATATGCGTAAATCCAAGCCAGATTCATTGGTCAAAAGATTTTAAAATGTGCGCTGAATAAAGTAAACCTTGAGTTATTCATGTAAAGCTGCTGCCAATATTTGTCCTTGTGATGATGCAGACAACTCGAATTAGAGGTCCTTCTTCTGAAAAATAGTGCAGAAGAAAAGAGAATGTAGAAAAGAGCTCATTATGTTGTCCCTACGTTGCCGGCTGCCTTTCTCCACTACACAAGCGCAGAAAAATGGATTTCCGGGCAGCCCAAATATGGCCAAGCGACGATGAGGTGTGCAACAGATGAGTCATCCGTTCAGACACCCACACTCGCCAGCCTTGCATGTGTGCAAGACAGAGAGGGAGAGAATAAAGAAAAAGGGCACTGCAGAAAACGTGTAGATGTAACCCACAAACCAAGTAATGCTGTTCACGTTATGGCATCCACACATTTTCATTTTCACGGAGGAAATAACGAGACCAGAGAACAGCAGCAATGATTGTGCATCACATTACTATAGCCAATAAAAATGCACCAACCCTAAAACAAAGAGGAGATGCCTGTTTGTCATTGTTTTGGTTTTTAAGTGTCATGCCTTCTGCAGTGCATTGAAATACAGATATTTGTGCAATATTTGCATATTTCATGTTTATTCAGAGATGTAGTTGGCTTATTTCATCTTCACCACATTATTGCATTAGTCTTTTTTTTTTTTAGTTTGATATGCAATTGTTATAATAGCGGAAATTTCACCATGCTTTTAGCCCTGTGAGAAGTTTACCCTTTGGAGAAAGCACTGACACAAATGTTATTAGAGGGATGAAAAGTGACATCACTACTCTTAAATGATTACCACTCGTTGGTGCACAAGCATTTTGGACTGAGTGGTGTGAAAGGCCTCATCATTTCCTTGGCTCAGCTGTGGTCTGAGCTGAAACTAAAATGTTGAGCATCAAACTTAGCATTTGGGCAGTTTTAAAGGAGTAGTCCAACTTTTGGTGCTGGATTATTTCTTTTTGACTTCCTTTCCTTGTTGGCCAGCAACATCAAAGTGATGACAAGTCTCCAGAATCCAAAGAAAAACACTGCTCCTGCACTGCCCAAGATGCCTGGTTTGGAGTCAAGTCTTTTCCAAAACTTACGTACGTCACTATGTAACAGGTTTTATATAATTGTATATATATTCATATATATATCATTAAAATATATACAGCTGTACTGCAGCCATGCCTACCTTTTGTTGCAGCGTTATTTGAGATCACACTGCCATGCTCGGTATGACCCGCCCTACTTTGCCTCTGATTGGCTCCATCCTGCCCGTTAAGAAAAGCACATGTGCAACTCTCATATACAATGGAAATAAACGTTTTTCCCAGAAGTTTGCCAGAATGTCCACAATGCAAATCAACTGCCAGAAGTCACTGTTGTTCTTAGCATCCATACTAGTCACAGTGTAGTGAGCTAGAGGGATTTGAACGGCGGATTCTGTAAACTTTAGACAGAGTCAGGTTAGCCCCTTATTTTCAACCTTTGTGTTTAAGCGAACCAGATGCTAGAGGCAGTTTAGTAATTACCATACTAACACCAGAGTGGTCTCAAACCTCTCATCTAACTAAGCAAGAGGGTGAGTAAGCAAATTTCCCAGAAGGCCGCACTGTTGCTTTGAGATTAATTCTCTAAAAGGTTAAAGGCTAAAAGGCTTTGTGAAGAACTTGTAGGTCCAAATTGCAGATTAAATGCAGTAAAATACCCGACTGAAGGGTAAATTAAATGGTTTGTTGTATGTATAATGAAACAGCGATAAACATACAAAACTGAAAATTGCCACTAATCATTTTGAACAGCTTGAAGCCACATAATTTAACTTTGCAGACCTTTCAATTTGGAGGTAACGAGTGTAATCGCCTTTGAGCCAGAACGGCTTGCCTCTGTGCGGTTTGTGTGCCACCAAAATGTTACCAAACTGTGACATTTTCTCCTTGAAAGAAGAATTAAATTACACATGGAAGTTATTCAGTATTTGATTATTATTTCTTTGACAACACGGCTCAGAGCGTGATCATTTTGATAAGCTGTCATATTCCTTTTTTTTCTCTAATAATGACAGCAGCAAGGCAGTGCCAATTCTAGGTGAAGTGAAACCTTGTGGGAAAACTCGCTAATGACATTCATACCACACATTTATGTCTAGCTATGTCTACGTTATATTCTGAGCACTTCGCACTGTCAATGATGCCAGCCCTTATGTATTTACACTTGCCAGAGAACACACTGTAAAAAAGAATTCATAAATGTATAATATTCTTACAAAATGAGTCTCCTCTTGAAATCAGATATTCAGCTTCCAGGTCAGACGTTGCCAGGGCGAGTATCAGTTATTATGGGTCAGCAACTTTCTCCTGCTTTATTTTTTTTTTACTAAAAGAAGTGATCTTAGACATTTATGCATATTTGCTTTCTGGCACAGATACCTCTACTGTATGATAAATTTGTAAATTAAGAGAGGGGTCAAACTCAAGAATCAAATCAAACTCTCCCAAGATGGAGGGAGCATCTCCCAAGAGACTCAAGACTCATGGCCCGGGTCCCTGCTCTCAGGTATCTTCTTGCCGTAGGATGGTGATGTTGAAGGCTGGGCTGCCGGTGATCCTGTGAGAAAGGATGGTGGAGAAAGAGAGGGTCTGCGGGGGAGGGTTACAAGAGTTTGAGACGAACGGGAGAGAGATGGTGTTGGGATCAGGGCAGTGGAGGTGGTTGAGTTGATTAGGCGCAGGTGGTTAGGTTGATGAGATGCGGGTGGTTTGATTGGCTGGACCTGGGTGACCTGTCGGGTCAGCGAGAGGATTGGCGTGGTCCAGTTCCTGAACCTTAGTTATAATAACTCCATGTGTTGTTGTTTTTCAGTTATTGTGCGTTCTTGTCCGTTTAGAGCTGTCATGTGTCAGGACGGGGTAGAAGGGGAGACTTAAGGGGATGAGAGCTGGACCCAAAAGCAGATTTCAGGACTGGGAGGTGGAAAACAAAAAGCGAGCTTTATTAAACAAAGCTGGTGACAACAAAAGGGGAACAGGACCAAAACTTGACTAAAAGTAACAAAAGAATGCACTAGGCAAGAATCAAAAACCATGGAACACAAACCTAAGTCACGAGAGGGGGGCAAGGAAGGGCAGGGCAAGGCAAGGCAAGGCAAGGCAAGGCAAGGCAAGGCAAGGCTCATGAATGACAGAGACAAGAGACGAGGTTACAGAAACAATGACCAGAGAGGGAGTGCAGGGCAGACGCAGACTAAATACACAGACATTAATGACACGACGAGGAACAGGTGAGGAGAGAGGAGGGAGGAGGCCAGGTGAGGTAACGAGGAGGGAAAAAGCACAGAGGGCAAACACTGACAGACAGAGGGAGGCAAACACAGAGACACTGACAAGACACAAGAGGACAAGGGATTCAAAACTTAAGACACAAAACATAAGACATGATACACAAGACATAAGACATAATACACAGAACCCAAGCATGACATCATGTGTTTGAAGAAAAAGAAGAAAAAGTAAGATCTATCATTGTCTGTGTTCTCTTAGAGTACAAGTGAAAATGTGTCCTTGGTTCCCAAAAGCTATGTAACGCTCTTCTAAAGCAAGAAGAGGCAGTGTCAAGAACAGCATGTCTCAGCTTTGTCCAGATTTTTACTGCTATCTGCGAGAGTTTGAGATTTACCGTAGTAGTCTTCCACAGGTAACACCATGTATGTCTTTCCTGCCATGGCACCTTGTTGTGGAGAGGCCTCCCTCTGGCACTCTGTTAGTGAAAGTCCTGTGAGTCATTCTCCGACATGCCTACATCTCTCTCTCGCTCTGGTGTTTATTAAATTCACACCACCTGCCCTGGCGATTCCTAATGAATTTTGGCCCTTTTATAAACATGAAGATGACTAAGGACAGTTCAGTGCGTCCTGTTAGCTTGCTGTTGTTGTTGTTGTTTTCATAATTGAAAGTGATGAACAGCAGGGAAGCCTCCACCAGATCAAAAGGAGCTTTGTGTTCTTGGCAAAACTTGTGTCTTCCTGGTATGAACAAACACCAAAACACAACTCAGTCTGAAGCATTTGCCTGCACACAGTCAGTTTCCTGTCATGCCCCATTTTTGTTCTTTGTGAAATCAACCTTTTTTGGCATGAAACATACCTGAATGTCCACAACCTGAATACAGGCCAGGAGAACTCCCTCCCCGCCTTAAGAGAAAGACAGGTCTCTGCTGGATATTGCATTAGCAAAAAGTCAATGTCCTGCCCTGACAGCATTTCAGGGCTTTTTCTTCTCTGTGTCCGTATTGATCACCAAAACTATTGTGCTGCCACCCAGGGTGGTCAGTAGATCCAGTGATAAATGGGAATTGGAGACAGTGGCAAAGTTTATGACCAGCTAATGATCCATGTGAGATTACAAGTGTGAAACCCGATCTACGAGTCAGTTCTTCTGAGGCTGAAACTTAAGACTTTTCAATGCTTTTAGATATGATATAAAAAAAAAAAAAGATACTGGACCGTTGATATATATCTTATTCAGTTAAATGTTTCAAACAATGCTCTTGCACTCTTGCAGTCAGTTCAATAAATGGGATCAACATAAATCCCCTTTTAATCCCAAAAGTTAAAAAGTCATCTCGGAGCTCTCTGGGTGTTTATTCTTCCAGAAGGGTCTGGGACTGCAACCGAATCTCTAGCTCTGACATTTCTCTCTGACATTCAGCTCTGAGCAGCAAAGCAGTCCACCACTTGCCCGCCCTTCCACGCGCAAATGTCTTTTGTTTTGTTTTGATAGAGAGACCCCTATTGGCAGAAGATACAGGTGCATTCAACACAAAACACCTTGTCTGGAAATAATTTTTACATTCTACTAACTTGCAACAGAATTATTTTTTTATATTTTCAAGATTAGTGCGAGAATATAAAGAAACAGCAGCGTAATTAACATAATGTAATTCAATCACACCACTTGGCAAATGTTAGGGAATGAGTGAAAACCATTACCCTAGTAAAAGTTTTTACCCGAGTAAAATTACCACTGTACTGTAACATTTGGGAAATTGTAAGTAAACAACTCTACAAAATATGTGGCTAAGGTGTATTTTAAAACAGAAATGTTAGATATTATATCCTCAAGTACTGGAAATGAATCAACAGGAATTTGCAGCGTAAAACATGGCAAGTAGATTCCTTTATCATGAATGCAAACTGAACCTTCGGAGTTTCTCTAACCTTAACCTTCCTCTGCAACTTCCATCCCTGGGTACATCATTTTCAATGAACATTAGCCTTTCTGAGTCAGCTCCTTTATATAGTTTATAATCCGGGATAAAACTCCCACTTTACAAAAGAACTCGGAAGTGTGTCACGGCCACGGTCATGCCCTAGTATTTTTTTTTTTTTTTTATATTCCCCTGTGTGCTTCCTGTTTCACGTGTCCTTTGTGTCCGTGATATGGGAGTAACAAATCCCTCTATGGCTCTCCTGGCACCTGGATCCCTGCTGTTCACACACACATGTTGAACATGCCCACCTGCTGTCCAACCACTCATCAACCCAGTGGTACTCCTACCCTGGCTGTTCGCCCACTCCGCATCATATCACAATACAAGCTCTAGAAATAGTGAGATGCTCACTTTTACGTGACTGTTTCCGAAGTTTCTGTCTGTGAAGACGTCGGACATTTGTTTCATTTTCAGTGAAAACAGCATTATTTCAAGATTTCTTCAACTGAAATGTGGTTCAATAATATGTATATGTTAGCGTATGTTAGCCTGCTGGAAAACTACAGAAGAAGAAATACAGCGCGAGTCAGAGAGTCCAGGAAGAACACTGGAAGAGTGTACATAACAAGTGTACACATAACATAACACAAATAACGACATGACAGTTCAGATAAGTACACAGCATGAAGACAGTGATTCAACAGAGAGTCCATAGCAACCACCATAGCAACAATAGTAGGTGCTGCATTTTAATAATTTCTGAAAGTTTTCTGATTAATTCTTGGTAACAGCTTGACAGTCATGTCACATGAATCAAAGACAAAAGAAAAGACCAAATGAAAAGAAAGTATCTCACAATTTTGGGGTATTTATTGGGAAACTAAGAGCCTTCTTCCTACGCTGTGGACCAACATAGTTATCATACATTTTAATGTGAGACTGGGTAACATAATCAATTATCTTCTGCTTGCTTGTCTGCCTTCCTGTATGCCCTCTTGCTAGTCTGCCTTCACCAATCTCCCTTACCTGTCCATCCAGCCTTGCCCCCCTGCACCTCTGTTCCTGCTAGCCAACTTCTCCCCGCATCTCCACCTCCATTCTCTCGTTCATCCTACCATAAATCTTCCTTAGCTCACCTCACCCTTGGGTCTTTGTCTGGCATTTGGGTCCACTTTGCAAAACCAACAAATTGCTGCAAAATTACTGGCAGTGATCTCTCGCCAAAATCACAAATGAACACTAATGAAACACATTCAATTAATTCAAAGGAGCTTCACGCCGTTGACATCTGGTTTTATTTGCTAAAGTGCACCAAATGTGTCACACGGGGCCACCTTATACTGTATCAAAGGTGACATTGCAGTGGGTCATGTGTGACGTAATAGCAGGTTGTCGGACAAAACTGACAGCTGTCTCAATTTACAGAGGTGTGTTTGATAGAGGCAGTGAAGTGTGATGTTTTCTGGTGAGCGGCAAAAGGACTGGCCTCACACATCGGATTAATTTTAAAACACGTATTGCCTCAGTGTCAGCGTCTTCCCCCCTTGTCAGTCAGCACACGAAGGATGGAGGCTCAAGAGGAGCTCACACAGAAGCAAAGAACTGAGGAGGGAAAACACAGCGAGACTGTGACTGGCTTCACTGAGATAAGCGCTGGAAGGTGTCACAATATAATTTGGAGGCTTTTGAAGATAATTTTCAAATTAAGGGCTCCCCTTTTTGTCGCTGAAAGTATGTACCCATATTAAAATGTCCTACCTTGTATTTGTAAATACATTGTGCCTTCTATTCTGTCTTGTACAGTCCACGTGACAGTATTTTTGTGCACGTGACGTGAAATATATTATTGGACAACCTGTCCACATGTTCTGCTTTCAGAAGTCCTCTTGAAGCGACAGGGCAACCTGTTCTCCCAATGATACCCATGAACCTATTACCGGGACTCCTGTCACACATGAAATAGGGGGAACAGACGAATAAGGAGTCCAGAAGGAGTACAAGGAGGTCATTACAAGTAGGTGCTATTTTATCGTCTACATGCAGAAAAACTGCTGGTCTCTTGGGATGGAAAAATGTAGTGTAGGTTTCCACAACGTAAAGAAAACAATATCAGTAATAATAAACAGAGCATCAAAAAATATCATAAAAGATGTTTTGGCAGCAGATTAAATCGATACCAGGGAAAGGTTGGAGGACCACAGCAACGCTCACGCCTGCAAACACCCACCAGGAGTTCTGTTTTTGTCTTTTGTTTCACGCTCCGTCTCTAACGGTTGCTAGGATATCTCGGCTAACAAAAAAGCACATGAAACACAGGATATTTAAGCACATTCTGAAAGCAAACATAAAACCCTCATCCTGCTCATTTTGCAAAAAAAAAATTATAGACATAATGAAAAAAGACAGGAATAGTTATGTACCTTACAGAGCTTGAATAAAGTTAATCAAGGTGTCTTTGTTGGGAAAGAGGTCAGTATGCAGCGGCTTGGAATTGTTAGACGCAGGTTCATTATCATAATATCCAGCAGGCTGCTCTTAAGTACCTCATTATCTATTCATATTTCTTGATTTGGGGGAACTTTCATTCACTTTCATTAATGAGCAGTCTAAATTTTACAACATGTATGAGTGGAGTCTGGAATATGAGTAACTTTAAAGGGAGTCTGTTATCACTGCTACGCCGATGACACACAAATGTACCTGTCCTTTGCGCCAGATAACGTCCCCTGCCACCTTTTTTAGCCTCAAACAGTGTTCTGTGGACCTTATTTTCATCTGGGAACAGCCTGTGTATTCAGTTTTGGATAAAATGATTATTTCTGAGTATTTTATTACATCATTAACACTGTAAATATTAAAACTCTGACTTTGAATTTCTTCTCCAAAACAACATAGTGCCCCTTTAACCCGTATTATATGTGGAGCACTTTAGTAAAAAAAAAAAGTGATATATAAATAAAGTCGTTATTGTTGATGATAATAATAATTTGCTCCTCATTTGTTTCACAATAACTGCAGTTGTTCACTTCACTTTTTCCAGGTGACTCAGACGCGGTTGCGAATTGATGAGCTGCTGCAGTTCTTCTACACGCCAACAGGACCGAGAGCTCTTTAACAGAGTGCAGGGGCTGGTCATGGTAATTGGACAAGCATCAACCTGGTCTTTTTTTCTGCCTTTTCTGTGTCTGCCCTACTTCTGGTCCCCACCACTGAAAAAGAAAGAGAATTGAAGCTATCAACAAAAGAAAATGCCTTTTTTCTGTCTCAGCTATTAATGAAACAGGTGTGCAGTATGAAACAGACAATCTGCTTCTTGTGCAGCACGTCGAAATGGCTCAACACACTGGCACGGGTGACTTGCAGTTATATGAGCCCCTTTTCGGCGCCAAATGAGCGCATATATTTCTTATCTTAGGGTGACTGTCAAATGGAAAACTATGAGTACCCAATTATCTCATTTTGGTGCCCATCAGTTACATCACACAAGGCGTCAAGATTGAGACACTTCAAGCCTCTTTTCGCACCCGAAGTGCAGCAGTGCTGAAGTGCTCTCTAGCACGTGCAGCCCCCAGACCGTGCATCCAAAAAAAAATGATGCACGACCCCTGAAAACGACACACACCCTGCATTCTGCACGTAAACGTGAATCAGCACATGTCGGTAACTTCCAAGTATGTTTTTTTAATGACATGATTTCTTTTTTTCTCTCTCACACATTGAGCAGAACATGCTGCAACCCCATCCCTCACACAGGATGAGAGGAGTTCAGAAACAGCACCATCTAGGGTCCATATACCCGCATAGCAGCAGAACCATGGTCCATGAAGTCAACAGGGGCATGCGAAAATTGTTTCACTAATTTTGGTTTGACTCGGATGTGTTTTGAAGAAGTTACTGACTGTACAAGACGCTGTACAGCTGAAATGATGGAGAAGAAAATGCTTTTGATCTTCACTGTCATATCTTAAAGGAACAAATGTATCCCGATGCAGCTTTTACACCAAATTCCAACATGTCCATGTGACTCTCGCCCACCTCACTGAGAATACTACATCCTGTGATTCAGCCACATGCGGGGATTTGCCTCTCTTTGAACACAGCACCAGTACTTTTATCTGGGACCATGAGAGCCCCATCATCCTGCCTCTGAAATACCTGTGCAGTAAGAGGGCTGTCCTGACCGCTGCTGAAGTGTGAAGTGTGGAGGCGACGAGGTGCAGAAGTGCAGTGGTGATTCCTCAAAACTTCTCTTTTTTTTCTTTCTCTCTCACGCTCACACTCACTAATATGGGCATTTTGTTTATGTAACTGTGCTGGCCACTGCCCACGCCCGCCTCTTAAACGAGCTCTGGCAGTGCAGAAGGCGTTCAAGGTTCAGATGAGCAGGTGCATTGTCTTGGCTGTAAAAAGATTAGATTTAGATTATTGTGTATTAGCATGTGGCGTGTAGTTTTTAATTACTCCTACATTAGCTGAATGAACACGTGCCTGGCCACCGGATCTCCTTCGACTGTTGGACGTCAAATAATCTAAAAAATCTAATCTCTGGTGCATGTCTCATTTATTTTTCCCCAGACTATCTGTACCAGACTGACTGCCACTGTTTGTCCAGTTTCCTCTCATCACAGCTCATTATTTCTCCTGGTGCTTTTAGTCACGATGTCCCTGTTACGGATGACAAGGGAAGGAGGGAGGCTCTCAAACATCGGGTCAAACTTCCTCCTCGGCTTCTCATGCTGGGCCTCTAATAGCTCATTTGATTACAAAGTTAGACACACATTCGGTGCATCCACTGAGAAGTTCTGCCCTCAAACGGAAGAAGGAATAAAGAGTGAAATACACAAATTGGAGAATTTCCTCTTGGAGGACGCCGGCTAGTTTGGGAGTTGTATTTGAATAAACAGGGTCATTTTCCACCAGATATTACACGTGATGTTGTTCTTTAGTCTGCAAACTTGTTGTGAAAGAGAAGCGAGGTGAAGTAAATGTGAAAAAAAGCTGACGGATCCCGGAAGATGGACGAGGCATCCACTCAAATAACAGTGAGGGTAATTAAAAGTATGTGAACAACCTACAAAGGTTGGTACAGACGTGTGGGATCATGCCGCGTTGTGACAGGTGGCTCTACGTATGTGTGACATGTGTGATGCACAGGAAGTCGTGTTTGGAGTGACACATTACTCTGAGCGTGAGAGTGAAGTCATATTGATGCTCTCCTTTGTTCTCGTGATGTCAGCGTCATACGCACGTGTGTTGTGTATCAACAACTCTGATATGGCTGCAGCCGCTCTCATAACTGTCGAAATGTTATTAAGTGTCGGCCACTGGAGGGGTTTGAGGGCATCGCTCTCCGCACACTCATATATCCACGTTGGGGAGGATGGAGGACACATTTTTCTGCAGCAGTATGATATTAAGTAAAAGGGAAAAGCTTTACATACATTTTTCTTATCTTATAATTGGATTTAACGTCCGACCAAGTGTCTGTAACCTGTAGACATTCAATATAAAACCATATAAAACAGAGAAAAAATGAATCTATATAGACAGAACATAAATAATGTCAAATAAAAGCATAGTACTCGCAGTTTATTTACTCGTTACAAAATAAACCATGAATTGTTTTAAAAGAGTTTAAGTTAAAGGATAAGTTCACCCAAAAATGAAAACTCAGTCATAATCTAGTCCCCATCTACTTCAGTTGTCCCCGAGTGATGCTGACACACATGGAGGTGGGTAGATGACTGACTGAATTTTCATTTTTGTGTGAACGTATCCTTTCATTCAACTGCGAAAGTCTCCAGCTGATGGCTTACACAACTTACAAGCAATTACCCCCCTAAAAAAAGATTTGAAGGGTTTTTTTCTTGGAACAAATCATGTGCGATATCTACTTAGAGTCGACTTCAGGAGTCAGGACATATTTGTGGCAGCAATTGCGGTGACCTCAAATTTCCTAAATCCTAAAATAAAACATGTTTCTTCAGACCGCTTTGACCCCAGTCATCTTGACCTCTTTGCTATAAAGGTCAACGTAGCTCTTGCCTTGCACAAATTCATGCTCCGAGTCAGCGATGAAACATTGTTTTACATGTACCCGGCAAAAGAATCAATGGTAGAGGAAATTACTTTTTAATGTTGCTCTGTGAAGTGCACAGCAATTTCCTCAGAAGAGTTTTTAAAAAAAAAAAAAAAAAAAAAAACTCCCATGGCACCACAAACAGGGCCCAGCATGACTCCTCACTCTGTTGTCTTGGTGGGACACAACTGAGGAGAGGCAATGATCATAAGTTCTTCTGCTGCACACCTCCTGACTCATGTTGTTTGGGCAGCTCTTTTGTTTAATTCCGCCTCTCTGTACTCTCTCCTCCCTTTTCTCATGCTGGGCTGCAGGAGGGAGTCGAACCAATGGCAGCAGCAGCAGCAGCAGCATTACAGCAACAGGCAGACGCCCACGGCAGGTTATCCCTTTCACACTTTTTCGAGAACTACCCAGAGCCGCCCACAGCCCTGGAGAGAGGAGTGAGGAGAGAGGAGGAAGCGGGAGGGTGTGTGTGTGTGTGTCGG
>OMLP01007962.1:2215-19064 GCA_900302685.1 Spondyliosoma cantharus | reverse complement strand
CGCTGTTCCTGTTAGTTCGCTGGGGGCTGAGGGTACGACTCAGAGGGCGCCGGGGCCGGGGGGAGGAGCGCCGCTGACTGCAGAGGGCAGAGTCCCAGAAGCCTGCAACACAGAGACACAGTCAGAGGCAAATATTAACTCACTCAAACACACACTTTTCCATGGTCAATTCAAGGTTTCCTGAAAGGGGGAATATCCTCAGACACCAACTGAGATCAGGAGTCTTCAAATCTAAAGAAAAGATAGAAACAAACACACAAAAAAACAAGGTTCTCCAGTATTTCTCACCAGCAGTTCAGAAGTTCTCTCAGTTTTCTCTCTGCATGTGTTTCTTCTTGCTGGTGGCAGAAGTGTGGTGAGCTCAGCCCACAACTTTTTGCTCTGAATCACTGGTTGCCGACACACAACCAGTGACAGGGAGAGGGAGTCGCCCATGCTAATCACAGAGTGGGAGGGCACAAAACGCACACACGGCACACAACTTCCAGTTCCTGCACTCCCTCTTATGGCTCTGTTTTCCTCTCTCACACTTCTACATTGTGCATTATTTCCGTGTAGACCATTGTCTGTTAAATTAATCTACAAACCTTACTCATATGACTTTCCTCTTTTCTTCTTTATATTTACAGTGCAAATGTAGAGGACATGTGCTCCCATTTTGAAGTTCTTCTGGTCTTTTCCACTGAATCATCCCATTGTTTCCAGCTACTTGGCGAATGAGTTCTCATGCTAACACACTCAGCTTTAATAATCGCTTGAAAACAAAGATCCTACTGTATCCAAGCAGAATTATGCAGTTATAAAACAATGATTTTACCAAACTGTAAAGAACGGGCAACAAAGCATACCACTTTAAAATATCTATGCAGTGACAGCAGCATAGGCCCAGAGATGACTGCTCCTGCAGGCTACAAATATAAACTTGTGCATTCCTCGGGCAGCAAAGGAGCAGGGTCCAGCTGATGGAGCAGTTTCATATGTCTGATAATACCCCAGTGTCTGGAGACTGAAATCTGCCTCTGGTATTCTCACTGCTGCATGTGAGCAATGACCACTTGACACTGTGCAGTCTGTCTGCACAGCAAGGCTGCAGCAGGCTGCTTACGCCGAGTGCGACGTAGAGTTGCTACACAGATGAGTGCCGTGCTTTATGTTAATAATAATCAGTAACAATTGATTGGAAAATAACATAAATTCTAAGATAAAAGCTAGATCATTCAAATAATTTCTCAAAAATGACATGTTTGTGACTAGTATGAACCAATAAAGGCTGCACACTTCTAGTCCAAACAGCAAATCCAAATGAGATTTATATCAGGAGAAGGGAAGAGGACTTTCTTAAGCAGAGGAGAAAATGTAGGAAAGACGTATTCTCCAAATGCTGGATGACAGTTTAATAATGAAGCATTATTATGGATCCCACTTATGTTCTATGCAAGACCCGCCCCACTCCGCTTCTGATTGGTTGGCTGTGTTAAGTTGATTTTTCTCTACAATTGACTCAAACCTTTAAAAACACACAATAGCTTTGGAAATATTACTTTTCAGCATTTTATAAGCTGTAGTTTTGCACTGCATATATCCCCTGGTGATCAGGTTACTATCATAAAAAGTGACTGATACCATTGATGTCCACTGACAACATTCCGACAGAGACAGTTCAAATTAGAACTCTTAACAGGCTCACAATGGCAGTGTAATCGCTGATACCTTCCACAGACATATTTACCAAGTTCCCCATCCTAGTTTAGCATGTAAGCATACTAACAATCGCAAATTGGCAGTAAAGAGAATTAGCCTGATGGTAATGTTATTCGTGTTGCAGGGATTTACCCGTAAACCAACGCACAGTATATGAGAAATTCAAATGTTGACCTGATGATGGATCACTTGAAAAGTTAAAGAATCACCAGAGTTACAGTTCATCCCGTGGAAGGTTTTATGTGTGCAAAATACTATATTAATCCTCCTGAAATGTCATTCTACAACAAAGTGGTGTATCGACACACCAACAAATGACTGGACAACTCTCGCCTGGCTAAGAACACAAGTTCACTCATCAGAATGATCTATAATTTACTACAAGCAACTACTACAACACTTCACTTGATGAGTAAAAGTTGCCAATACAAAATGCTGAAAGTGTGCCCCTTTAGCATAACACGACGCTGGGAGGGCAAATCAATCGCAAAGTCACCGCAGTATTCAGATGTCTCAGAAGTTATTCATGGCACGTGTTTATGTTTCACATGTGTGTGCCCAGATTCCACACCAGAGCATGTGGCAGTATGCTTTTTATATTTAAATAGAGGCCAGTGGAGAGGGGGAGTTTCCCTCAATGACTGTACGAGTCGGCTAAGAAAAAACTCAGGCTGCAAATACCAAAGCATAATTCATGTTAATAAGTGCATCTGACACAATATACTGTACATGCTATGCTAGCATTCAGCCCTGTGTGTTTTCAAACATATCTCAATGTCATGCGATGTGTGTGTGTGTGTGTTAAGATAACACACAGCTTACTGTAGCTTTCCACTTGCCACTCCCTTCTCTCCCACTCTGAGCACTGAGCCCGTGCTGTAGGCTTCTACTGTAGGAAGCTGACTCACTGCAGTTTCACAGGAGCTGAGCCTGGAATAACTTGACAGAAACTAAGTGACTCAATCTGATGTGAACACAGACCAGAGTAGTCAGCCTGAGCTGGAAAAGGGAAAAATAAACACAACCTGGTCACAAAAACATTGGCTGTTTTATCTCCACCTGCTTGCTTAGTTGACTGACTGTTTTAATGTTGTAGCAGGCGTAGAGCTCACAGGCACCAACAGCATTAGAGAGAATGTGGTATTTTAAAGGCTCACTGCTCCAAAAATGGAATATGGTATTATCAGTGTGCTTTCATGTTTTGTGACTTCAGTATAAACAGTCGATCGCACCACATTTGTGAGCAGAGATGGTTTTCCCTTGCTGGTATGAAGGTAACTCTGATAAAAACATCACTCTATAGCTACAGTATGTGGTGGGAAATGAAACAGAAAAACAATTCAAATAACATGAACTTGATGAAAATTGTTGTTTCCTTTAAGTAACAAAGCCGATTGTCCAATTTTAGTTTTTCTAAATGCACCAACAGGTTTCTAGAACAGTCCTCATTTGCACTTCTATTAGCAGGAACTTATAATGCTTACAAAATATTATGTGTAATTTCTTTATTGTTTCTGTATTTCTTTATTCTTTAATGTCCCCAACACTGAGCACTGAGCTCAGTATGGGGAGGGATAATAAATATAACTATTTTTAAGTTTCTGCTATAGAGCTGCAGCTGGAAGGTCATTCCCCTAGCTTAGCATTGAGACTGGATGTCAGAAACACCTAGCCTGACTCTCTCTAGTTCATAAAACTTACTGACTGACAGGTCAGCTTATAAAACAAAAACAAATTATAACTTGCTAACTTGAATGAAAAACATTTTATTAATCAATCCAGTGCTTCTCTTCAGTGTCTCCTATAATGTGGGTACCAGAACTGGCCACCCCATGGTACTAGTACAACTCCAGGAGGTAAATGTGCCCAGCTGTTGTTGCCAGAAAACAGTTACAGCACTCCCCCTTAAACCTCAAACTGTGATTTTAACTAAATAAAGGACATACAACTTGCTAATTAGAGAGGTCTAGAGGGAACCAGGCTCACTCTTTCCCCCTGCTTCCATTCTGTGTGTTGAGGTAGGTGGATCGCCTGCTTTGCACGGAAGGTCAAGTCATAAGTGGCAACAAGTTTCTCATCTAGTGTTCATCTCATCTAAACTCCAAAAAAAGGTTGAACCAGTCCTTGGAGTTTGACAACAGAAAACATAGAAAAGGCTTTCACCCCCAAACAAGTGTTTTTTTCTACAGGTGGGAAATAAAAGTAAACTGAAAACAATAATCTGACGCAAAAGTTCATAGCATGAATTGTTAACTATAGCGTATGTGTAGCTTAAACTTCCAGTCCAACTTCCAGTCCAATCCAGTCAAGTAATAGATGAGACTACCTGCTCCAAGCTGAGCCACCTCCTCCAGTTCTTTCCGAGTCGTGGCGGATGCAATGGCCTCTGGGAGTTTGAGTGTGAAAGGCAGGACGTCCCTGAGTGAAAGATGAACAGGCAATAAATGTGACCAGAAACAGATGCAAGAAAATAACAATATACTCTAAGTGAGTAATAGAACATAATAGAAAAAAATAGTGACTCAGCCTCATCAATACTGTTCATTATTCAGTGCTTTTTGGTCAGGGTCATAATGCACATTGTCCTCATTTGACAGTGATATCCCCAAACAAAAGTGATGATGCCATATGTTTGGTTGGCACAACAGAGCCTGGACACCGACATACAGAGAAGTGAAAATACCTTCAACCATCATTAATATAAACATGCTGACACATCCTTTGTTTCCATTACCAGAGACATATAGACATGAATATAGATGCACAACACATCCATGGTGGTGTTGAGAATAAAAGTTAACATTAACAAAAATATAATCAATTTGTTAGGTAAGGATGCATGTTGGACAGGCGGTCACCGATCTACTGAAATCCAGTGCCGAACTGCCTTCGGCACAATTTCAATCCATTTCCTGCGTCTGTCTGAGTCCCCCGAGCTGACATGAGCTAAAACAAGAAGTGAGAGCCTTGCGCACAGAGCCAGCTGCTTACTCGACAAACACTTTTTCATCCATGGAGTTTCCATCTCAAAATGACCCTCTCCTGACGGTGCAAAACATGGGGACACCGGGGATGTGAAAGATGGATAGACAGAAGAACAAATGTTGGTTGTTTACCTGCTAATACAGTAGAAAGCAACCAAGCGAAACAGATCTGCAAAGCTGATCCCGGATCCCTCGAGGGAAAAGGCTGCAAGCAAAGAAAATGTTTACAGATTGAATTATGATTCATGACTGGAACTTTTCATTTTTACTCTCACATATAATATATGCTAAACTATTGGATTTTCATGCTAACCATGACCAAATCAATTGGCCGCTAATCTTTCTCACCACTATTGTCCTTATGTTGTTAATATTTGTGTTTGGATGATGTTTTGATTGATGTATATGTAGTTGTATCTTCTGTGGAGGTCCTGCATGTGAAGCGTTTACATATACATATAGATGTATTTGTTTATGGTTGACATGAAAATCAACTGGGCATGCATAATGACTGAATACATTTTTTCTCATCAATATTTGTGTTTTTATGATGTTTTGATTGGCGCGTCTGTGTATTTGACTGGAGGTTCTGCACATGATAAGTTACACATGAACATAGATACATCTGCTATTGTAGGTGTGCATATCAACTGGCCACCCACCTTGGTTGGTGCATGGACATCACACTACTAATTTGCTTACTTTGTATTTGTTTTTTTGTTGATTTGTGTCAGCGGGTTCCTAGCTTCTGTTTAATGGGCTTCACACGTACACATGTCTACAGTAACGCTGTAGAAAGCCTAGGATATAGTCTGATGTGCGTCATTAATTAGTATGCCATTTATATTTAAGTGCTGACAACTTCATTTGCTACTTTTTTGATTTTTGGGTCAGTGCCCCTTATCCTCAGAGTTCAGCAGGTCAGATATGATACAAGTTGTATGCAGCTGTATGAATGGCAGTGTTGAGTCAGTTCAATAAGTCAGCGTTTGCATTGTTATAGAAATACTGCATATGCTTTGCAAGTTGATCACAAAATAACTCTGTGACTCTCTGAACATTCAAACAATAGCAAGATATTATACCAATGGAAATCCCATATACTAGAAATCAATTCATATCATACACTGTTCATGAGGTCAGCATTGCAGTGGCATAGCTGTACAAGGTTGCCACCACTGGAGGTTGGCAATAATGCAGTGAGAAAGGGCTCAGAGTGGGGCTGACTGCCACTTAGAACAAGGCTGCTAGTGGTGTGGTGACCTGAGATCACTACTGGGAGATGTTTGAAAGATAACCGAACTAAACTTTTTTGGTGCCCGAGTCATCATTTCTTCCTCTATACTAAGGAAGTGCTCAGGCTGGGATTCAAACTCCAGTCTCCCAGTCCCCATGCACTGTTATCACCCATCTTCTTCAGAGGATCGATCCAAATTTCTTCTTTTAGCACATCAGTGGGCTGACATTTTTGGCTTTTTGTGTAATGTCTAGACGGACATTGGATGGATTGCAAAGCAATCTGGTACAACATTCAAGCTTCTCAGAGGATAAATTCGATTATCCTCCACAATTCGTATTTCAGCATTTAGATCGATTGGCACAACATTTGGTAGCGATATTTTTGGTCCTAAACTGATGTATCCTCTTCACAAATTAGATTTTATTATCGGATGAGATGCCATGACCTTTCATGAAGTCTCAAGGGCTCAAATCCCTGCACACTTGTTGTTTCCTCACACTTTTCCTGCAGCTGGTCTTTACGGTATAGTACCAATTACTGTTGTCCAAAATATCAACATATTGATACATATCAATTCTGAATATTTGATACTATCTAAATAATTTCAGATCATTCATTTAAGATCAAACGGTTCATGCACAAAGTTAGCTTCATACAGTAATCTGTGCAGCATGAGGGGCAAACTGGAGAGCAGCTGACCTAAATCTAAAGGCCAAACCAGGCCAAAGGCACTCCCCTCCTTCCCATGTGTGCTGTCATTTCAGCCGGGAGAAATCCACAGCTGGTATGTCCTCACACTTTGGCAATGTCACAGCTCCTAACTACTTCCAAATACTGAAGTACAGCACCTCAACATAGAACTTGTTATAGTAAGATTATAAGCAGAGTTACAAATCAAATGCCAGTCTTGGTTATAGCAATCACAGTGGTAGTACAATACACTTTTAATGACTTTTATTAACTAAAGTCACTCATGCTCACACCTAGCTACAGCATGTTCACATTTCAATGTCACTCCTGAGGCAGTGTAATTAAAGATGTGATCATGTGGCCTAATGTTGTGCAAATCACGTTTGGCTAGACGTTTACTTAAGACCAAAGCTTTACCAGCAAACCTTTCCTACGAGAAGAGAAGACAAAGAGCAGATAAGGCTTTTACTGCTACCACAACACGTTCGGACCAATACTTTATCGCTTTATAACAGCAATTAATTGGCACTGTTACTTTGAAAGTAAAGCTCATTTGAGCACCACATATTTACACAAACTCACACTTGATTGGACCACACTGATGGGCCTCGCTTGCACACTCTCATTTCTCATTCGTGCATTGGTTTATTTTCTTTCAAACTGTTATCTGTGACTGTTGATTCGTTACTTGAGAGTAAATGATTATATACTGATACAGATAACCCCACCCATCCAGCAGTCCAGGTACAACCGGTTAAAACAAACATGTGACTTACTGTACTGGCTCTCTCTGACAGCAAAGTGGCTGATGGGAGTTCCTGACTGATCCTCCCTGAGACGCACAGACAGAACCTTCCTCTGTAGAGCGGCTGACTTCCTGACCAGGAACACCTGCAGGAGGCATGAAACAGACTGTGTTTATGTCATGTTCCTTTGACATCATGCTCAAGGCATGTAGGTCAGTTGCTGGGGTAATGTCAGGTTGCAAGTCGCATAAAAGTCTTGAGGCGCTACACATATTTGATAGCCAATTAGCTACCGTTAGACAACAGCGGCCGTTACCATTTCACCACTTACGAGCTAACATTACCACTGACAGTGTGACACAATACAACAGGAAGGGTGTAACGCACATCTTGGACACATATTTTAAGCCTGGAAGTAAAACTCACTAGATGTAATCAAGCTTGAAGTGTAGCTTGACTTAAAGTAACACAGTTAGCTGATGGGTTATCAAATATGTTGTCTTATCTCAAAATATGGACCAGTGTTGTCTCTCCAAACTGTAACCATCCATCTTTTCAGTGGTGAAATGATAACAAATTGTCAGATTCTCTACATTCAAAAAGATTTGCAACCTGATACACAGCAGTATGACATTATCCCAGCATCTGAGTTCCCCAAACCCAAGCACGACGTCAGGGAAACGGACACAGAGTGCATATGGTCTGTGCAACAAAACCTTAGATATCATTAAATGTTAACATTTTGTGTCCAGGATGGTGAGCCCTCACCCCTGGTGGTTGTTTGAGCAGAACATCGCTGGCCTCCTCTTCACTGACTGCCAGCAGCAGCCACACCGGGTGGGTTTGAGTCAGCCTGTCCAACACACTCATCCTCCTCCATAAGGAATCGTACCCAGAATCCCTTTCACCCCCAACCCCGCCACAGACGGGGGACTGCAGGTAAACACCGCTCACTTCACTCTCCAGCCTGCAGAGACACAGAGTGAAACACGTGTGCCATCTACAGGTGACAATGAGTACTGATTCACAGAAGCATTCACAAAACATTGTTTAAGGAAATCCAATTTAACAGAATGCAGAACAAGCAGATGAGAGAACATGACTGGCCTCATCGAGATGACATAATATTTCAGATACTACCAGGAATAAAAATCAATGTTGATGAAAGTTTTGATGAAGAGTGTGAGAAGTGAGGGAGGAAAAGCCAAAAAAAAAAAAGGTGTAAAACAGCCCTACCCTCGTAGGTCAAGGGGCTCCGTGTCCACTGTTACAGAGGTCTGGACCATCTCTTTCTTTAGCTCCCCGATCTCCAAAGCGAATGTGTCGATCAGCTGAAAAAAAAGAGAATGAGAGGCGCTGACTGACGAGGGAATATAAGAAGGAGAAGAAGAGGAGGGAGAACAGCAGTAAATGAAACAGACAGCATTGCTCAAATGTAAATTTGAAGCAAGAAAATGAAACTGAAGGACGGAGGGACTGTACTGGTCACATCTAGAACAAAGGGCAGGGAGGCAGTTAGTCATTTTTCCTGTGCGCGGACCTCATTTCCGACAGGCAGGAAGCACGGAGACAAAGCTTTGTCAAAAAAATTACCCACATTAACTTCGGAAGTGAACCCAAACAACGTGTCCCAACTGCAAAATGCAGTTTGGATAATAAAAAACACATCTGCATATTAACATCTGGAAACATCTCGGTGGACTATTTTCAGGCTGACAGTGATAAGGGTGTTGAACCAGTTAAATCTAGGTTAAAACACAATTACACAACAGAGTGAATTATTGATGATGACCGGAAGGATTGTGTCTTGATGCTGTATTTAGTTTTAGCCCACAACTGTTTGCAGAGTTGAACTGTGATGACACAGGTATGGAATGTGTTTAACAAGCTCTGATACCAACCTTACAAAGCAAACTGTAGAGCACACAGCATCAAGACAACAACTCAGCGCCTTTTTTAAAAAAAACTTGTACTTTTTACTTCTCTACATTTTGGCAAAGTAACGGTTAAAAGAATTAACTATTCCTCTTCCTGTTTGCAGTGTACCCATGAATGTACAGTCAACTGTCACTGGATCAGTTTGACACCACTGACTTAGATACTGAACAAAACGTAATCATTATCAGGCAAGGTCTGAAGTTGTAAGCGGCATCATTTCTCTATGATTTCTATGCATATTTATAGAAGGAGATAATAACATCCTTTGGAAGTGAAAGTTTCACTGAATCTAGAAATATGAGCGTCATGTCTGTGTTTCCAGATCTGACTGAGTGACAAAAGAAGAAGTGTGTATTTTTTTCTGCAAAAGTCCCTGACCTTAAATACGATCTGTCAACCATCTCGATAAGCAGCTAAATCAGCAAACAGCCTACAATGACTAACTTCCCCTTGCTTTTAGACGTGCACCTGTCCCTTTGACTTAATGCACTACTCTCCCTTCAGCACTCCTGCACCTCCCTCAGTTTGAAAACCCCTGCTCTAGAGCTATTGAGACGTGAGGACACATTCTGGCAAACCTACAACAGCACAGTTGTATCCAATTAGCCACAAAGGGAATTCTTAAAAACAGAGTCAAAAATGGCTCACTTGCACAAACAAGGCGACTAATTGCTTTCCTGCCGTTTTGTTTCCCCTCCTTTTCCACATTCCGTAATTCCACATTTTAGAGCACTCTCAGGGATTCTTAAAACATATCTGAGCAGAGATGTTGAAATCTGAATGCTTGACACCGAAGATCTGGGTCAAACAGCGCGGACAAGATGGCTTCTTCAGGCCTATTTATGCATTATATCTTTACATCTGGAAAAGTATATCCATATCAACTACACATGGAGTATAGTTTATCTGATGTAGTTAACTCCACCCATGTCATGCAAACAACAAAAGAATTAAATACAAATCCTAGTTTTAATGAAGAGCTTCTGCTTTCATAATACATTTCAACCAGTAGAAGGCATCCTTCTCCAAACTTTCCTGCACCAGCTGAGTGCCAGACCAGACCACAGTCACCGCAGGGCCCTTTAATTCCCCCTCCCCCTCCCTCGCAGGCCTAAGTGGAGCCAGCTCCAGCTTTGTGTCAGGTCAAAACTCTATTACACAACCTGAGTCGAAAAGTTAGCTCCAATGTTACAGGAGTGCTGAAAACTGCACTTCACGCACAGGGGATGCTCAATCTGAACCTGTGTGAAGACCGAGTCTCGACAGCTGACCAACACTAGGGGAACGGCCAGCGCTCTCTGGCAGCACAGTGTCATATTTACCATCAGAAGCAGTTAAAACCCCAAACCACATGCCACAAACAGCCAGTCTGAGTGTAAACTCCTGAAATAGTCCTGCTACGCTATGGCTGCATCCCAAAGGGGGAAAACATTTGGATATTCTGTCCTTTCAGCCCCTTTAGACGAACAAAAATGGATCCTACAAGCTGTTGACAGAGATTTGTCTCTGGGTCTCAGAGTGCTAATTTGTGCCATTTTGTATGGAGTTTTCAAGTTGTTGGTCACTAGTACTTTTATATGACATACAATTTATACATATGTACACACATCTATTGCTTCCACATATTTGTCCATTATTTGCCTTTATTTGTTTAGCTTCGCTGTCCTTGTCCTTATGTTATGACTAGTCCAGTGTTGTGTTCGTGTCACATAATTAGCCAATAAAGCTGATTCTGACGTAGGAACTGAAAGTCAAGCAGTTGGACCTCTATGAGTCATTTTAGGGACAAAGGCAAGGTTGGATTGCCAACCTGGCAGTACTGTTGACTGCCAACACCAGTTCCCACTGCGTGTCAACATATTATGCATAATCCTAAATAAACTTGTGGCAGATCAAAGAAAACAAATGACGTAGTTTGATGACCATGTGAGGTAATGTGGGATCATGGGAGTTATTTTTAATGCGGAGATGTGTGGAGCCAGATCAAGGCCAAATGGTTTGTTGGTTTGAAGGAAAAGAAAGTTTTGATCTTTAATACTTAGTGTATCAGAATTAAATCAATACTTCAATTCTGATATTCTTTTGAACAAAGAATTTATCTTGAATTTTCACCTTTTATATAATTTCATATTTGAAGTCTTATGCAGATATTATGTTTTCACATTCAAATCAAATGGTTGTGGTGTCAGATTTTTGACCCTGATCTGGCGTGGGGGGCGGGGCATCAACGTGGGATTGTGAGTGACAGCATAATACAGAAAGCTCAGGGCCTCCCCCAGTTATGCTTCAGGAAATGTGGGTTCTTTGAGAGAAATATGACTCAACGCTGTTTTCACCTGATTAACAGTGAATTAAGTGATGCCCAGGACAAAGTTACATTAAGCAAGCTTTTTTAGACCACTCTTGGCAATTATCAATATATAAAGGCAGTAAAATATGGCAGGTTGTGTAGTTGAACAGCCACGCTTTAAAAAATGACGTTTCCCATTTCCACATAAGACTGTGAACACAGCGCAGCATCACGGATTCCATTAGCATCCACCTCACCAGGACAACCTGCTGGTGCAGACCGACAGGTAAGATATGCTATTTTTAGAAGAGGGATTGTGGAAAATTATCCCAAATATTGTAAAGCTGGGTCAAACAGAAAGACGTCTTTATGTGGTGAGTTTGTCAAAGCTGGAAGGTAAGCATAAGGTTAGCTCAGATTTCAGTCTTAAATTGTCTTTGTTAACATCTGTGTTTCAGTCAGCTGTGCAGCAGCACAGCTGGTGTGAGCAAAGAATCGCAATACATTTAAATTAGTGCAATAAAAAAAAAGTATTTTAAGGACCGTAACATTCATTAAAAAACAGCTAACAGCATAAAGCTAGTTAATGCTAACCTTATGCTCAGTTTACAGCTTTGACAAACTCCCCGCATAAAGACGTCATGAAAAAAATACTGTACACAAGAGGTGCACAGAGAACAAGGAGGGGGTCTAGCAGCTTATTTTTGCCCTGGGGCCCATTGAAGGGTTTTTAATCCGGCCATAGAATTGCCTTCTATTAAGCATCGGACATTGATTAATATGAAAGAAAATCTGGGAACAGGCACATGGGAGAAGACATGGGAAATTCCTGAGCTATGAAATGAGGGTCAGTGAACACAACAGTTGCTGAGTGACTGACTCTGGGCAGAGATCCTCTGATGGTTTTCACGCTGATCACTTTTGGACAGAAATGACAGAAATAAGCAGACTGTGTTTCACTTTTATGATGCTCCCTGACATCATCAATCTGGTTGGTTTTATTCTCTCTGCACAACACATGAGTGCAGAGTTAGAATGAAGCTGTGTGTGTCTGTGTGTGTGTGTGTGTGTGTGTGTGTGTGTGTGTGTGTGTGTGTGTAGAGGTAAGTGATTCTCGGCATGGGCTGATGTTAAAGCCATGGATGGAGTCAATGGGAAACTATGTGTTTGGTTTTGACACACAGACACATGCAGAGAGCGCTTTCACAGGGTTAGTGAGGATGGAAAAAACTGTAAAGGAAATTAAAAGTGGGACAGCTTTCAGTGTTTGTTTCTTAGTTTACTTCTGATCCTAGTCTCCTTTGAATCTTTAGCTTTAAACGTGGGTTTCATTTCTTAATCTGCAAGCCAATGAGTGAACTGAGAGGATGCAACCAGGTGAAAGCTAGAGACTCAGGCTAAGTCCACACATACCAAAACGATCTTTATTTCCTCCGTCTTCCTCTGCACCGTTTCAAGAATATTTGCATCCACACGGATCCACTGAAAACGACTCAAAACGCTGTAGTTCATATTCCAGGCCTCTAGGGGCGCTTGAAAATTCAGTTGTTTGTTTTTTCCTGTTTTAAACACACGCTGAGTCAGCCCTTCCCCAGACAAACACATTTGATACACAGAGGTAGCTGATGTCTTTTACTTTCTCTGTGCAAAAACCATCCATCTTTCCTTACCTTAAAGAAGCTGCCGCTCCTGTCCGTGAGGCCACAGGGAGGATTACCGGGTGGTGTGCTGGAGGCCATGTTATCTTCCTGTCCACAGGACTGGGTAACTCTCTCGTCTGGGTGTGTGTTGAGGTATGGGACGGTGGCTGCAGGGGCCGGAGCTCTGTGGGTCAGAAAACACACTTCAGCTGTGGTGCAGCCAGAGGAAATTCCTGCTTTGGCCACAGCCAGTATTATGGAGGTGCTGGTCTGCTGGAATGCTTTGACTCTCAGTCTCTCTTTCTCCTCTCCCCCTCTCATTTTGCTTTCTACACATTCACCTCTCCATCTCCTTTCACTTTCCTGCCTCCTCTCTCTTCATCCCTCCTCCCACTGGCCCCAGCTCAGATAATCGCCTCGGTCCTTTTCATCTCATTTACAACCCTCGGCTTATTTTTGGCGTGAACCTCCGTCCTCTCATTACCTGTCTACCCTGTTTCCTCCCTCTCTCTCATTTTCACTCCCTGTATTTTTTTCTTGCATGTCCTCATGCAAACATAATTCATTTTCCATCTCGGAGAACCTCAGCGCCAGCACAGCTGCCCTTCTCCCCACACGTCGTAACAAAAAGTTTCAGGGCTGTGGTGCTTCGATAATCCTCGATGCAATGTTTTGTTTCCCTCTCTCTTAACTCACTTTCTCTTTCGACATCTTCATCTCTGTTTGTCTATCTGTGAACAATTTGTCTTCATCCCTCCCCTCTCCTCTCCCCCTGTCTCACTATATTCCCCCTTTCTCTCCAGACAGGTTATAACTATTAGTCCTGCCTTTCCCTGCCTGGCAGAGATTCACAGCTCCCACAGACTGGAGAGATGCTCCTTTCATCCCTCAGTCCACACATGCACTTTTCATCTGACACAGGGGGGAAGCTATCACCCCCACCAGCACAGGCTCAGGGGAGGAAAGAAACAAAACACAAATATGGCAGAGAGTCAGGACTCAGGACACACACTTTCAGACAGCTGAATGTGAAAGTTACTATTTCTATAAACAACCTTTCCACACAAAAAAAAAAAAACGAGAGCACAAGGTAAACTCAAAACTGTACTTTGGTTGGCGTTAAACAAGACACAGCAAAGGACATGGTTGGGTCATGTTTGCTATATCTGAAATGCTGACATTGTCATTGCACAAAGATTGTAGTATTTTGAAATTGTATCCAACTGTATTCAAATGGCAGCAATATCCTGACACACCGACTGACATTTCTGTTTCCCCGAAACACGAGACAACATTACAGGAAAGGAAAATATGTCCGGGCGACATTAATACATGATATTCAACAGAAATATAGAAAAGTGAACAGCTAAAGAAGAGTGCAAAAGCCTGACATTCATTCATATCGATTCATAATAAAGTTACTGTATTATCAAATTAGTTCATGTCATGTGAAATGGCTCATCCATAGTGACAAGCTCACAGAGAATATCTTCTAGACCAAACTCCTGGCCCTCAGGCCACGACAAGAGAAGCAGCAGGGAGACGAGAGGAAAAAACAAGCCAGCTGTGCAGCAAATGCTTGAAATGCGCACATGTCATTGTTGTGTTTGTCACAAATCTATATATGAGGATTAAAAGGCAGACACACAGCTTAACATACTGTTTACTGCTGGACAGGGCAACACACATATCACTGCACACATAATCACCGATCAGATCAGCTGTAGAATGCAAGGGAGTTTCACAGCGTATAGACTCTGCATGGGACAGTGAGTTCATACACTACAGTCGTGTCTGTTGTTCTGAAACGTAACAATTACATCAGGTCCAGGAGTTTACAGCACTCCCAGTTCCAGGCCGTTTTAAAAGAAATCCAGTCAGCATATGGCGATGTACTTTATGTTTCTGAGGTGCGCTGGCTCAGCAGGGGAACTGATGTAGATGAAGATATTTTGGAGTTAAGAGCAGAGATGAAAAAATTCATGGAAGATGGCAGAATAGATGTTCCCAAATTGATGATCCAAAACTGGATCGTGGATCTTGCATTCCTAGTGAACATAACGCAGGAGCTGAACATCATTTAGCTGAAGCTGCGGGGCCCTGGTCAGCTCATCGCAGCAGCTTATGGAAGTGTGAAAGCCGTCTCCACAAAACTGAGACTGTGCAAAACTCAGCTGTCTACAAACAACCTCTGTCAAAGAAGAAACCATTAGCCAACATGTTGATGAAGGTTCCCAGTCATCAAGGTCACAGTCATTGTAAGGGCTGTATCTCAGGCCACTGGATTTGTTTCAGTTTGTTTAAGACGTTTCACCTCTCATCCTAGAGGCTTCTTCAGGTCTAACTAACTGGAGGAGAGTTGCAGGTTTTTAACTCTGAGTCGTTCAGGACACGTGTGACTCTCGAGTTTGAGAGTCGTTAGGGCCACTTGTTGATCGTTGACCCAACCGGCCTTCATGTGGGATGTTAGGGCTAAGGTGAGCCCAGGTGTGAATGGTTGTTAAGCTGTCTGGGGAGAGAACTCAGTACTGCACTGCAGGTGAGTGATGAGTACCGACTCTGTTCAAAGACGGTCGTTCTAGTTTGACATAGATGGAATGTTTTACTCCTCTTTCAAACCATCTGTCTTCTCTGGCCAAGGTGTTTAAATTGTTGTCCTCAGAAGAATGATTTTGCTCTGACAGCAGAGTCTTGACCTGAGGAGTGGGCCCTCCTGTGTTGTGCCATTCGTTTATGGAGAGGCTGTTTTGTCTCCCCAATGTACAAATCTGTGCAGTCCTGGCTGCATTCAACAGCATAAACCATATTACCCTCTTTATGTCTGGGTGATTTGTCCTTAGGATGGTCAAGTTTCTTCCTCAGTGTGTTGGTAGGTTTAAAGTGAACCGGGACATAATGTTGATTAAAGATCCTCCTGAGTTTCTCAGATGTTCCCCTGACATAAGGAATGACCATGCTGTTAGGTTTTCTCTTCTCCTCCTTTCTGTTCTGGATCTTTTAGTGGTTTTGACAAAGGTCCAGTTTGAGTAGCAACACCCCTGAGGTGCGTCTGTTCCTTCTCGCTCTGTACACCTCAATGTCAAGGCATCTATCTTCTTCAATGTGCACTGCACAGTCCAAGAATGGCAGACTGTCTCCTCTGACAAGTTCATTTTCACATATAGTTAAATTAATTTTAATTATTGATCACTGAAGTCATTAATCAAGCAATAATCTCAATCATTCTCTGCTCCCAGCTTCTCACATGTGGAGATTTGCTCTTTCTGTCATTTGTGATGGTCGGACAAAAACAATTTGATGACATTTTATAGAGTAGCTAATTACAAAGTCACCTGAAAAAATGCTATTAAAAAACAGATGACCAACTAACTGATATTGAAAATAATTGTTTGCTGCAGCTTAAAGTAAAAAAATAATTAATCCATTCAATCAATCGAACAAGTAAATGTTGATTCTGCAACATTTCATGACCTGTACAGACACTGTGCCAGTTTCTGAATGTCTGAAAGGAGAACTGATAGTCTGACACCATGGTTTCATTTCCACGGACTGATGAAAGTTGGAGAAACAAAAGCACAGAGGGTCTGGGGGGAAATTTAAAAGTTTAACTTCATGAAACC
>OMLP01007954.1:2217-14387 GCA_900302685.1 Spondyliosoma cantharus | reverse complement strand
GAAGGGGATGGCTCACACAACATGACACCTTATCAAACAACAGCTTTTTTCACTGACACTGCTTTTTCATTTCCTCCTCGATAGTTATCTAATGACCCCTACAATACACTAGCATGCATACAAACATGCACACAAAGCTCCATTAGAGGAACAAGCCACGTAACACAGCCCACACAGTCTGTGCATTTACACTTACTCTAATAATTCAATTACAACCTATATAAGGCTGTACTGATTCTCAGAACCGTCACATAAACCCCCTTAACTGAATTATATTACTCACATTAAGGAGGTAATCGGAGTACAGCCGGGTTAAACACCCGTCTTTTTAATGACCACTGGCATATACACAAGATTGATGAATGCAAAAACACACAGCGACTTTTGGATATGAACCTAATAATCACACAACAATGTCATTATCACTTTAAATCCATGTTTGAAATCAAGTTACTATAAAATATGTAGGGCTGCAACTAGCAATTGTCGACTAACTTTTCACAATGGTTGCACTGGTGCACAATAAATTTAACTTAATTAACTAAACACACTATTTAAAATAATTTCAAGAAGAATAAAAGATGGTAAACATGTTTTTCTCCTTTTAAATCACAGCACCCGCAACAAAAAGTTGTACTGTTTTTAATATCAATATTTGCCCTTACCTCTGATTGTATTTTTGCATTTCTGATTGTACTGTACCACTGCTACATTGATCTAATTTCCCTCCGAGGAAAAATAAAGTTATCTATCTATCTATCTATCTATCTATCTATCTATCTATCTATCTATCAAGTTGCGATAACGTCAGCTGTACAGATAGATAATTTAATTTCAGGGGCACCACTGATCATGCCATGTCATAACTGCAAAACAAATGATTTCAGCTCTATTAACATGTTTTGTGCGTATTTGCAGTAACTGAGCGATTCATGTACGTGTGTAACCCCCGTGGATGAGAAGTGCTTACAGCGATGTGAAACTAATGTACCGGTCAGCACCAGCTGAGTGACTGTCCTTCTGATGACATCCCAACAATGACAGCAACAACAGAACATATGGAGATAACAGTCCTTGGTAATGTTGATTCTTTCAGCATTGCAGCGCTCTGTTGCTATGGGGACATGCCTCACTCTGAGCAAAAAAATAAATAAAAAATGGAAAACGAAAAAGAAAGTTGAGAAAGATCGTCCTTGAGGCCCACTATTCAACCGTGGACTGTAATATGCTGAATGCTGTAACGGTATGCAGCACATTCCTCTATGCTAAAGACTGGAGCTCTGCCAGTCTTTCTCAAAGGGCAGGAGTGCACCATAAGTTTGCTGCAGCGTAAATATTATCAAGGTAATGCAGAGTACAGCATATTTACTGTATGCTTTTGTACAATGCTACAGCAGTGTTTACTATAAGGTCAAATCTAACCTGGATTTCAACTTGATAACTTTCTTTTTTGTTGTGCTTTTGAATGACCCAAAAAATAGGGGTGGGCGGATCGATCCAAATATCGATAGTATCGATACCAAGGTGAGTATTGGTATCGTATCGATACTAGAGTGATCAGATCGATATTTTTGTTGTAGTTTGTCTACTATAAGTTGAGCAAATCACTCCTATTTCTTCAGTTTGTGTGAGCGCAGTGTCTCTCTCAGTCCTTAAGCGCAGCGCTCCTCTTCACCTCTCTCACTCCGTTCACTCAGGTTCACTGTAACTGGAATTCAAAAATATATACTTATATTAAGATATATAGCCTACCTAAAACCTGAAGTATAAATATGGCAGAATATAATAACTCTTTTGTGTATCTGTTGAAGAGTATTCTTATTTAGGCTACATGCAGATAGGTTATAGATTTAATTATGTTAAATATAATTTTCTTATTTGGCTAAAATCTTTGTCCTGTGTTTTATCGTTATCATAATCATGGTCAACTAATTAAAGGAAAAGTACAAAATCATTCAATGATCAGGAATTTTCAAGTAAAAAGTATCAGTATTGGTATCGGTATCGGCAATACTGGCCCTGTAATAACTTGGTATCGGATCGATGGCACCCCTACCAATAAATGAACAGACTACAGAAAGCACGTCCCCTAACAGATGTCCATTCAGCACAGGATGACCTTATATCTTTCAAATGAGAGGGAGGAAGCAGGCTTTCAGCATTCACAGGAGGGGGGAGGAGGAGGACACGTCAGGGACCTTCCATCGTGGCATTGTCCAGACTCTGTTAACCCACCAGTGAGGTGCCTCTCTCTCATCCAGTGGAGACAACAGAACAGGTCTCTGGCCCTTTTAGCCTCCCGCACAATAAGGGGATGTTAGCATTTACAAGATGCGACCAACCTCCCATCCTAAGTGGCATGCTGGGAAACAGTCACATTAAAAGCAGAAGCTCCCTAAAAGGGAAATGAAATGGAAATCACCAGCCGAAAATGACATTATGTTTTTTTTTTTTGTTTCTAAACTCATTACAAAACAGCCTTGGAGTTTGTAGCCTACTTTGCCACACTCAAGAATAAAATCATGAATTAACTCACTGACCTAAACTCCATGCTTTTAAAGCCGGGACTACTGTTTTCAAGTGTGCAAGAGAGGAGCTGTTGAGAAAGTGCAGTGGCCCTAAGTGGGTCTTTCATCTTCCTCTGTTTATTGAAAAACAAAACACGTGCCTCAAAGTGGCCCAATTAGAGAAGTGGGAGTCACAGTGCATCTCGGGACTGGCATAGGGGATCACAAATACCAACTTCTGGGAACAAAAATTAACTTCTACTCTGCATTTTGTCAACGTGTGATGAGAATTCCCAGAAAAAAACAAATGATTTCCAACGCAAACAGCCTATTTCATATCGTTCCTTTTGTTTTTGTGGCCGGCTGGACATTGGTTTAATTGCTCCCATGATTACATTAGAGTACAGCGTAGACGGTTATGTAATTCCGTAGCATACTGAATTCTGCCTAACGACAACAACATCTTTGTTTGGTTTCATTTATTAATAAAAAGTTTGGCTAACCTCTGTTTCAATACTTTTCCTGTGTGCAGCTTGTCTGCAAATGAATTATCAAACATTTGTTACAACAATGGCAGCGGTTATAATGCAGCTAACAACTTGTTATTAAATTCCCCACACGCTTGATAGACTTTAAACACAACACGAGAGGGATACATGTAGCAGCCGTGTACACGCAGGTAAACACCAGTCAAAGTTAGCCTCGTGTGTCCGAACAAGGCTGTTGTGGTATTTTACTTAAAAGTACAATAGGTCCAGAAATAACAATAGAACAAGTTGCTTTACGTTTACGGCGCACTCACCTGCGATACTAAAGGAATAAGCGTCTGCTCCACCGAGCGAGTTTTGATTTCCAGACCGGAATCAAAGTTGCTGTTGCCGCACGGAGATGAAGCCATTCCCGCCGAACTCGAGCTCTCTCCCCAGGCTGCCTGACACAATGCACGGCACCGCTGAGTTCACCCGGAGCCTCTTTTCCCTTTTTCGCTTTTTAGCAGCTGCAAACTGCTGTAACGGACTTGCTGTCACACACCGGGGTTTCGCAATTGGTTACACAGTCGTCTATCGAGTGGCTCTCCACACACACGCACGCTGTTTTTAATCCACTCCGGCTCGGTGGTTGTGCCGCTGCGCCCGCTAATGTCCATGTAGTTTACTCAACAGCGGCGGGGAAGCGGACTGCAGCACACTGTGGGCAACCACGCGCGCGCGCGCACACACACACACGCGCACACACACACACCCACACACACACATCCAGGTTTTCACTGCTAATGTGCAGCTCCTGGCTTTCCCAAAGTGCAGCTCATCATTTGTGCACAATCGGGATGGTAGCTTTGATTTTTAATCCACCTGTTCATCCATCTGATGCAGTCAGGCCTAACTCAATTCAAAAGTACAAAACAGATTTAGATTTCCGTAAAGTATTTGAAAATCAGTGAGTGCATCTATCTGTCTGGCCACATCTTGAAAAAAGGGGAGATTTGATTTTAAAAATTCATGCAAAGCTTTCATGCAAATTTGGATGATAGACCATAGGTGTTTTAGATTTAAAATCTAATCCGTCCGTCCGTCCGTGCGGATTCGGAGGACTTTGCATCCTGTGGCCCTCCAGAGAGAGGAGCGGCACTTCCCTTGCTGCACAGCTCTGGTCTGATCCCTGAGACAAAGAATCCCACATCATCCCCTGGAGTCTGAGAATCCCTTATCATCCTCCCCAAATACACACCAGATATGTCAATCAAACCCAGCTGCACTGAGCCACATGGGACAGCTACAGCAGCTATCTTTTAAGAAAAGTTGCCAACTTTACCTTTGTCTGTCTGGAGAAAGAATTCACTCTCATCTGACGAGATGTCACCCAAAACTAAGGAGGGGGCCCTTAAGGTAAATTAACTGTGGTTCCAAAGTGTTTGTTTATGATCTCAAATAGCTCTGGTCTTGGTTAAAATCAGAAAACAGACAAACTGCAGAGCAGATCTGGCTGGATTTTTCTGATCAAACTGAATTAGAATTATCCTCTGCGGACAGATTTCAGATGGAAGTGCCGAAAATCGCTCTGCCAAAGCATCGCATGAAACCCATCAATGAAACCCATCATTTCCATGAGACTGTTTGAAGTCGTGGACTGCTGGACATACAATAGATGTGGGGTTTTTTTATATTTACTTTTTGATAAAGGCAGAATGATGTGATGCACAAGGTACATGCAAGTTGAACTCCCCCACAGGTGTATTTTTGCCTGAGATTATATGTTCCTGAGAGTAATGGCACAGTGACATTTTATTTCAGACAAGCTGACCGACTTGGAGGTTACAATGACTCACAGGGATGTTATTTCTAGATGTGTTAATTATGGTGTTGGGAGGAGACTATCCAGCATCCTCAACTGCGTGAGGTCCATCATTTGTACCTAATACATTCTTTTGTCTTTATCTGGCATCGTCAAATTGATGTCGTCTGTCTGTATCAGAGGGTCTGGAAATCATTCTGTGAGGAACAAACGTTTTATCTGTGCAATGACCCAGTGACTTGCATCCATAATAGGACTCAGAATTCTTTATCCCCACCTGGATCTGAGCCCAACCAAACTACAAATTCTTTGTATCCTCAAGAGGCTCCAGTAGCTATCTCTAACTTTACAAGTGCAGCCGCTGGATGATGAGTGGTGAGTAACACTTAATGTTACACACACACACACACACACACACACACACACACACACACACCAGATGGCTGAGCACAGATATGACTTATAAGCACCGTGGCACTGTTAGCGCGGGGCTTTTTGCTGCCTGCTTTATCATCAACTATGGTGGCTGGCTAGCACTCCCTCAGCAGTGGAAACAATGGCCATGTGTGTGTGTGTGTGTGTGTGTGTGTGTGTTAAGGCTGTCTGCGCTCTCAAGCCCAGCCAGTATTTATTTAAAACCCCAGAGCTATGCTTTAGTTTAACCCCTCCCTGTTTACATAGGTTTCCCTCAACACACACACACACACACACACACACACACTGCATCATTATGAAGGCATGCAAGCAGTTTGGCTGCGAGCAGACAGGGCTGCGTTCCACTTTGATGAATGGCTCTACTACTAACTAGATAATATCTGTATGTGTGGTGTTTTTTTGTGTTTTCTTTTTTTTTTTTTAGTTAATCTGCTCTGAGGCTCTCTCTTCCAAGCGATGAGATGATAACAAGCAGCACTCGCATTGTGCTGTATCAACTTGTGCTGGCTTAAATGACTCTGGTCACAGAAGATAAGTCCGAGAGGCAGAATGAGATAAGACATAATGATACATCCTGTAATATTTCAGTGGAAAGAGTTTAGTTATCATCCAGACAAACAGCTGCCGAACAAACACAGTAGTGCGCATATTCTCATCGAGTTTTGTCAGTGCCATATATTTTTTCTGGCTGTGAAGCAGGCTTGTTTTTTTTCTAAATAGTATCTCATTCGTTCTGGAATATTCAATAATTGCTCCTCTGTCTCTAATCTCTTAGGCACGTTGCATCTTGACAATTTGCCTGAAAAACCCGTGCGAGCAGGAAGTCCCTTCTGCGCATTCTCATCTGCACAGTCCAAGGGTATTACTCATTAAATAAAAGATGCTTATGCATAGTGTGATTGTGTTGCTAACAGCTGCTACTGTCTCTTTCCATGCTTTAGAAGTGCTGACTTCTCCCCTCTCTCTCTGTCTTTCTCTTTCTCTCTCTCTCTGGATCGTTCTTTCTGGCTGTACAGCTCCTGGGACAGGAACTGCTGAGCCTGAAGAGATAGTGATTTTGCACACTGCAAAATGTAAAATGAGTGCACTCAGTCATATTTTCCCTGTTGGATAAGTAGGTTGAAAAATTTGGGATTGAAAGGAAGGATTTCGGTGGAATGTTCAAAGACTTTTTTCCCCCGTGCATTTTGAGATCTCGAGAAAAACTATTCATGCATACCTTGCGTGTGCATATACTGTGTTCTTGGCCCCCTTCATGCATATTTCATACAAGATGATGTTTTGGGTATAGTTTTCACACCACAATTCACACGTTACGATTTGCCTCCAGGGGAGAGATAACCCTGAGATCAGAATACTTGCACTTTAGGTTTGCGTGTCCTTGACAGAGACCTGCAGCTGAACTCACCCTCTCACAACGATACAGTGACCAGAGAGGCCTGTGCGAAAGAGAAGAGGTCAAACTGAGGTGAGGTATCCGGGTTGCATATTTAAGTTGGCCGCACACTGTTTTCTACTGACCAACCCTGAACAGTTTAACAGTCCAGGACTCTTTTGTAATGTTAGATGAGTTTAATCCTGGCTGGCTCACAGGTGTTTATGTTAATACGGACTCAGGCTCAAGAAAAAATGACACTGCTCACAATGAATAACAAACACGTGCCGCAGAATTAGAAACAGGGTAAAAATCAAACATTTTAATATCTTCAAATGAAAGAGAAAAAGAAACGATAACCCCAAAGCAGCAGTGCTAATAAGGCGCGGGTCATCTGTCATTTACAGCTCTCCTGCTGCCAAGCATGCACCCCTCAGGGGCAAGGCTAATTTAATTGCATGTAAACACAAGCAGGCAGCAGCAAAGTGCCATGCAGACACACATCCCAGTAAGCCCGGCTTTTCTGCATCTCCATTTCTGTTATTACATAATCACGGACGCCACGCATATACTCATTATCATTCAGATTGCGTCCAGAACTTCTTTGTTGAAGGCAGACTCGTTTGTCAGAGATGTTCTCTGCAGTTTGAAATAGCAGCATGTAATACATGGATACGTTATGTGGGACCTGTGTGTTTTTAAACACATCGGTCACTTCCAAACATTGAAATGTGTCCATGTAAACGAGAGAAACTCATACATTTCAGTCTTTGATGATGTATCTTCATATGATACCGTGGTCTGGGTGAGTACTCAGTTCTGATTGGCTGCAGGGTTGTCAATTAAATACAGACACCTGTTCACTGTTCGAACTGAATGCATTATAGGCCACATCTAAAATGAGACTTGCTAGCTTAAGGTTAGCTTTCTGGCTAATAGCTGACCCAAAGGGTTGTCAACATAATGCCCGATTAGGTGTCCATTATCATGAATTAATGGATGACGGGGAGGCCAGAACATCGTTCATTCATCATCCTGTTCTTGTGCTGTATAAAAAATGTGAGAATGTTTTATTTAGTGTATATTATGAGTTTCTAAAGAGGGTTTAACATGACGAGAAATCAGCAACTACTCATCACTTAACAGTAGATCTGAATGTGATTTTAATTCCCCTTCAAGGACATAATGCATGTCAGGGAACATATTCTTAAAACGTTTAACTATTTATCTTATTTCATTTTGTAGATGTATTATTTTCAATATTTAAACTTTCACTTTTATGTACAATACCAAGCATACTTTCTTTTGACGCTACACCTCTTACTGAAAGCTCGGAGAGAGCATTCGCAGTGAACCGTTGCTAAATACTATTATTGCCTGAGATCTTAAAAGTGTAATCGAAAACATTTAGAGTCATTACGTGTGCTTCTTACATCTCAACCACAAAGTTGAAACATGCTTGTTTGTCGGCGATGGACCAAAATGCATTGAATAAGAAAGACACTCCAGATGCCCCAAGAATATTTTAGTGTTAAAAGAAAAACAAAATGTCTCTCTATCATCCCTCAACCAGTTCATTATGGTAATTCCCTAAATTACTATCCACTCTCCTAAGAAAGCTTCGGAATTCCTCAGGCACGCTGAGATATTGAGCACTCGGTACCAACATATGGCACAATGAAACCAATGAATAAAACATTTAAGGATATTATCTACATTGTGAAACGTTTAATTTTCCTCTTTCATCAATACTTAAAGCATACCACAGTGAGATGGAGATCCTCTCAGGCATCACATGACAGATTATCATAGTTCAGGATCCTGCTTGACTTCACTATTTTTAAAGACAAACAAATCAAGCAAAATCAGATTTATCACCCATTATATTTGCTAACATAATCACAGATGCTATATTTCATTTACTAATCATAAATAAATACACTACAATATCTCCACTGTGTTAAGAATCTGACCTCCCGGCAGCAAACTAATTAGCAGGAATATGGCTTTCAATCTGTTGAGCGCTGTAGTCACATAATGAGGGCGTCAAAGCCGATGCAGTGTGTCCACAGGCTAAATCAAATTGCTTTCCTTGGATGAACCCGACATTACTGGCAAAGAGAAGCAGTTAACTGTCACCCTGGTTCAAAAACCATGTTTGGAAAAACTCATCATAAAGGCCTATCCTTACACGAAATAAATAAATAATAATAAATGTTCCGTTCCGTTCCGTTTTCTTGGCCGCTTTTTCCCTCACGGGGTCGCGGTGATGTTGTTCCCCTTCTTCAGGGGGATTACTGGAGCCTATCCCAGTGACTCGTTGGGCGAAGGCCAGGGTTCACCCCTGAATGAGTCGCCAGCTCATTGCAGGACCCTTACTGATGGCAGAGGCTAGTGCCAACTGCACATCAGGAGCAGTTTTGGGGTTCAGTATCTTGCTCAAGGATACTTCGGCATGTAGCTCAGTCCCGCCCAGGGGAGCCTGGAATCGAACCAGTGACCTTCCGATCACCGATTGAATAAATGTCTATAGTCTAAAGTTTTATAGGACAGGAACGCTCCTAGATAAACCTCCTCTCTCTCTCTCCCGTGATGACCTGTTAAATTTCATCAAAGTAATCCTGCGTTGTGTAAGCAGGTGGGGAGATTTCACTGCAAGACGATGATGAATGAATAGCCGGAGCGGTATAAAAGATAATAGAGATGTTTTTGCACAGATGCAGCTGTTTGGCTACACCCCAGCTTTCGCCTTTGCTGCCACTCCTGAGATGAGAGCCATAGATGCACGGGCATTCTCCACAGAGAGGTCGTCATACCCTGCCAAGTCCATCTAAATCCGGTCTGAGGCTGAGTGAGGAGGGATAACAATAGAAAGATGAACACAATCTATTTTCTCCTCAAGAGTTGGTGACAGTGCGCCTGTTCCGTCTTTGTCACGTGCATAAACCACAAGTCAGCTCAGTCAGTGGCAGGCCTAAAAAAATACAAATAGAGCCAGCCACCCCTCCTCCATCCCTTCTGACTTCCTTATATTATCTGGCTCTATCCCTGTTTGTCTTTGCTACATTGTCATTTATCATATAATCTCAAGAGTTCACAGATGCCAGCGCATTTCTCCCCCCTGATCATGTCAAGTGGGTGCTTGGAAACTCCTTGTGACAAAAGTGTCGCCTCAACCTTTGAAATCTGAATTTGAAAAAAGGACCCAGGGGCTTTTTTTTTCAAAAAAACAAACAGGCAATGCTGTCTGGCTGGCAGCTAGCTCAGCTGTGACCAGTCATCCTCAGTCAATACTTGCAAGGGGATAATACAGTCCGACACAGCGGTGTGTGTATACTGTTGCAGAGTAACAATGATGCAGAGTATCATCTGTTATTTGGTTCATATATGGTATGTTTGGTCTGGTTCTCCTCTGCCTTAGACCGAAGCGAAAAACACACCTACATAAGTTTACATTCACCTTTGCTATGATGTGCTTGAACTTAATGACCCTTAAATAGCCTACAATAATAAAGACACATAACCTGGTAGATACAGGCTACCAAGCACTCTTGTTATTATGGCTGTCAACAGTATTTCCATTTATTTTTAATATTCTAAAAACTGCATTAAATGTCTTCAGTGCCACTTACTGACACCAGGCAGGTGCAGCAGGCTGGTTTAAAGGAAAGTGAACCAATAAATGAAAATTCGGTCATTATCCACTCATCTCCATACTAATAGAAAGTCAGGTGGAGTTTCTTGGTCCACACAACATTTCTGGAGCTTCACAGCAAAACAGCATTGCATCCTTCTCCCAAACAACCGAAGTAGATGGAAAACTGTTTTAAAATCTTAAAAAACAACTGCATAAAAACACATTTAATGGCTCCAAATAGTTCATTCAGCACAATCCAAGTCTACGGAAACCCCAAGATCCAAAAATGGATTTGACACAACATTATTTACGTCCCTCACACAAAGCTGTCTTCAAGCACACTCCATACCCTGTGCATGCTAACGCTTTTAGCTTAGCTGCTACAGTGAACATTTGGGTTTTAATTTTTTTTTAAATAGCATCTTTTTAAAATCAATTTGGGACCTCAGGGCAACTTGGTGTTTTCTTTTGGTTGTTTTATTACGTTTTAAAACGAGTCCCCATCTTCTTCAGTTGTTTAGGAGGATGCTGCAGCGGTGTTTTGCTGTTTTGCTCCCAAAATATGTTTTGTACCACAAATAACTTTCCATTGGCACGAGATTGGTTATATAATGACTCACTTTCTATTTTTGAGTGAACTCATCCTTTAATGAAGGTAGGGACCAACCTCCATCCACTGAAATATCTACAAACCAGACTCTAAACACCCACCAGCTTTGTTTTACCTGACCTTTGACACAATGTAGGAAGTTAAAGAAAAAGCATCTCGCCTAGTCAATCAACTCGTCATTGCCTTTTTTAACAGAGCTGTTAAATTGTGCTGATTAACTGCAGAGTGACAAAAATAAATGTATGCACATTTTAAATTGGAGTTGCGTCTCTGAATTTGTGTGTGTATTCCGCCACCTAGTGGACATTCATCACTAGTGCACTTTAGTGAGATTAAACGGTTTGTCACCGACATTCAACCTAGTTAAAATATAGTAAAATAATAAAAATATGATTAACTGCGTGAAAATGTTTCTAAAACATTAAAGTTGTAGTCGACCTGTCGACCGCTGGATGTGGAACGTTTGTTAGCATGTGGCGGTTGCGTTACGGTCACATTTACAGTGACGCCACAACAACTCCGGCTTCCAAGATGGCGGCGTCCGTATTCGAAACATGCCATGTAGCTTGTTGTGCAAACAGGACACCAAATGTCGTTTCTTGGGGTCGTGGAGGGACTATTGCTTTTGGGACGTGTAACTCAGTGGCCTTGTACGACCCACAGGTAGCAGAATATGTATATTCTCTACTGTAAAATGAGCTGTCGGTGTTAGTTTCCACAGCTCATGGTAGCCGACCATCATTAAAGTTAGCTAGTTGTGAATAGACGCATATTTGTACAATGTTTGAGTAAACACGCCCTTTGGTCTTGCTTTAGGAGAGAAGAGTCGTCGCTGTGCTGAATAGACACACAGGCAGAGTGAATGCTGTCCAGTGGGTTCACAGAGAGGACTGTGGTGAGTGTGGAGATGGAGGAAAGTGATGGAGCTGTCAAATTAATGACTGTGATCTGTTTATATTGGTGCCTCGACTATCTGATGTGCACAGGGGCACATGTCTGCGAGGAGAAGTATTATGTATGCATCTAAAATTGAATCATGGGTGTAAACTAGTCCTCAGACTAGTGACTGCAAAACTAAAACTTTGTGTAAAGTTTCTTTGTGGCATGTGCTGATAAGCTTTGTGGAATACATGGACAAAAGTATATGGACATCTTAAAGTTAAACATTTCTGATTTTGAACATCTCGTACTAAAAACCATTGGTGTGATTTAGCTGCCTTTAAAGCCGTTCTTCATGAATGGCTTTCTACATGATGCCAGCTGCAGGGACCTGCTCTCCTTCATCCACTAGTGAGATTGGACACTGATGTTAAG
>OMLP01007953.1:2069-14000 GCA_900302685.1 Spondyliosoma cantharus | reverse complement strand
TATTGATGTTTGTGTTTTAAGGTGCATATTTTCTTGAATTTGATCAGAACAGGTTTCATTCCTGCAGACATACTGTACAGTACTGAGTTCATACAATGTGTGTGTGTGTGTGTGTGTGTGTGTGTGTACATGTCCTAGTTTGTCAATTTGTACACGTATTGGTACATTTAAGTCAGTTTGAAGTGGTGCCAAAGGGAATAGTTTGACATTTTGCGAAACACACACTCGGTGACCTTTTAGTCGTTGGGACCGGTTTGAAAAGATTGAAAATTGATTCAACAGTCTCATGTGAAATCAGTCCCGTACACAATCCCACATAAAACCTTTTATACATGTTTTTATACCTCTACGCCGGCACTAGCCATCTGTCCCATCCTTCTGTCTGTCCTTCCACCCCTCCCATTCTTGTGAATGCAGTATCTCAAGAACGCTGAGATGGAATTGCTTCAAATTTGGCACAAACGTCCATGACACCGTGAATTTTGGCCATTAAGCAACAATTCTGACAACATTTTACACCTAATGTCTAAATGATGAAGTTGTGATATTTTATATCACAAAGGTCAAAGGTCGACTTCACCTTGACTGGTCTGAGGAGGCACACAAACGCAAGGCGGTTCTTCTAGTGTTGGTTTACAGCTCAAACAAACAAGGTTTAGAATGTTAATTAGTTTGATTTCAAGGTAATGGTAGGCAAATATTTACCCATAGGCAGAGCTGTTTCCAGGCTGTATGCTAAGCTAAGCTAAATGTCTCCTGGTTCCAGCTTCATATTTAACAGACCGATGATTGATATCGATATTGTCACCTAACGTCTGTCAATAAAAGCTCGTGAGTGTATTCCCAAACTCGACGGAAAATTCAGTAATGATTCTGATAAGCTTTTGCTCTTTTGTTTGCATGAAGACTAGCCATGTTAACAGCTGTGTTAGCATGAGCTTTGAGCTAAATGCTAAAATGCTCATGTTGCAATGCTAACAGGCTTGTGTTTATCAGGTATACTGGTGACTATGCTCTGCTTAGTTGCTAACATTAGTGCTGCTAATTAGCATTGAGGACAACGTTGTTTGTCCTGATGCTACATAGCAAAATTAGCGAATCGGTTAAATGACTAAAAAGGCCATTCATTTTCAGGCTACTTGTAACACTCTAGCCTCTTTTCACCATTTTCTAACCTCATATTAACTACATAATTAGTCAAGATTGAAATAATTAACCGATAATTGAACTAATTGCTATTTACTGCTCTTCTTTGAGTTTTTTTCCACATTACATCGACTTGAACTTCTTTTACTGTATGTACTGTATATATATATATATGTGTGTGTGTGTGTGTGTGTGTTGCCATCCATATGTACATACCTCTGAGTGTGAGTGTGTTATGTTGGCGGCTTGCCAGCGCCCTGTGTGAGCATGATCCTGGCTACAGAGAGCTTATTGTGCGCTGTGGTATGGGATGTATGCCGGGCCAGCCTTGGGCGCCGCCTAAAAGAACGAGCAGCCTCCCACCAACCCATCGGGGTTACTGAGGGCACAAGAGGAGGAGTGTCTCCCTCCTTTCACACACACTCCTTCTTATTTGTTCACTTTTTTCTCCTCCTCCTTCCTCACACACTCTTCCAGGAAAACATTTGAGTTTCTCCTTTTACTTTATTTGAGTTTTTTTTGTGTGTTTGTGTGCCGTTTTCGGCGTTCTTCTCGCTCCGTGTTTGTTTCCCAGCCTCTTTTTTTCTTTTTTTTTTTTCCCCTTCGTCTCCCTTATAAATTCCCCCGGCTGATTGTCTAGATGTCAACACCACTGCAGTGGTTCTCCCCATGTCTCCACCAAGATCTGTGTGTCTGTGTGTGTGTGTGTGTGTGTGTGTGTGTCTGTCTGTCTGTCTGTCTGTGTGTATGTCTGTGTGTATGCGTGTGTGTTTGGTTGGGTTCGGGGTCCATGGCATCGCTCAGCTGCTACTTCTCTAACTGGGTTTGTCTGTAAAGAGCTTAGCACCCGTGGGCGTTGGAGAGCACTAAGCTGATTAACGTCTACTAACGAGCCACTTCTCACATGGAGGCAGCGTATGTGTGTGTGTGTGCCTCTGTCTGGCTATCATATTGTTTGTTTATGTGGCTGCATGCGGTCTCGGTACATGTTTGTGTGTGTGCGTCGGAGGGTGTGTGTTGCACCTTGAATTGAGCTAAAAGCCGGGCGGATCAGGTGGAGAAGGTTCGGAGGATACGAGGAGGTCAAAGTTGATCTCAGGGTCAGCTGAAGTACTGACGGTGACAGCGGGGTGAGAATCAGGTTTAAGACTCCCTGCAGAGGAGGTTAAGTTATTCTCGGAGGAGCTGCCACCAAATCCCTTTTTTCCCCTGACTCAACCTTGATCTGACTAGACTGTTTGAAGTGAGACCGGTTGAGCCAATTTGTGACTAGAGGACTGTTCTTGAGTCCCTCCTGCCCAAACCTTTTGGGAATACGATGACACAGGAAACAAAGAGAGGTGTTCACATGATTTTATTCAAAAATACTGTCTGGGACAGTTGACAGGAAATACACTCAGGTGATACTGGAGCTGTACCTCAAGTTTTCTAGTTTCAGGTTTGTGCCGACTAAAGCTTCAACCAACAGTTACTTTTCAGGATCAGCTATTTATTCAAAAAAATGGTTTCCCAGAACCCAAAGTGGCAGTCCAAAACACAAAGACTACTCATTTATTGTCATAAATGACAAAATAAAGCAGTAAATCCTCATGTTTAAGAAGCTGTTTGACATTTTAATGATTAATCGGTTATCAAAATCTTTAAAAAAAATATTCCGATTGACTTTTCAATGTATCGCTGCAGCTGTGGTGCAGACGCGCCAAATATTGTCATCGAACTCCCTTACTTTATTTTGTCATGTTCCACGATACGACAGCCACTGAAGCTCCACTTTATCTTCTCAATTATCAGCATTTTCAGTCATTTTATTTCATTTCATCGTTATCGTTTATTTCGAGGATTTAAAGTTACTGGACCAGAGTTGGCTAGCAGCTAATGTGCATCTGTTTCTGGGCAGATAGACAAGAAACCACAAAACGGCAAATACAACACATGAAACTTCATTATGTGTTGACTCGCATAAAACAGCACAATGGTTGAATTTGATTTTAATGTGCTGTTAATAAGCTACAGGTGATTAAACTTGCAAGTGACAGCTCGCAGAAATTGACTCTCCAGACTCTCAAAACTTATTTAAGGACAGTGAAATGTGACTATAACCAACAGGACCTCGAAGCAAACCTATGGGAAATCAGACAGTTGTTCGGAATTATTGGTCATCGATGGTGAAGGTCAGAGAAGTCGAGGGGTTTTTGAGTTTTTGTTCAGCATGCATTTTGAAAAAAGTTTTGAAGTAAGAAGTGAAAAAGCAAATTGTTTTTTCCCTCGTAGCTTTACCCAACTGATCCTGCAACACTGGACTCGGGGAACTTTCTGCTAAGTAGAAAGTAGTGTTTCAAATTAGAAACAAAAAAAAAAACCTGATCATGGGAACAGTGGGGCCATCTTTTAACTCGATACAGATTGCTCAACTCTCACTGCCTGGGGGTAAACTATAGGCTGAACACACACACACAGACGCACTGTCTGCATTTCAGTTACCTAATCCTCACACATCGACCAGGGTCCACGTTCTCTGCAGCTTTGTTCAATGTGATCAGGAAGCCAAATTGACACAGAGTCAAGAATTTCATTTCAGACAAACAACTACAGAACATTTTCCAGCCCGACACGTGGACAGTTTTAGATTAACCCCCGACTGTTCCCCCTCACACAAACACACACTTCCTTGCGCCATCTGCACGCAAATATGAATAAAACTCACGCAGCTCCTCTCCAGAACACAGGATAATATGCTCATATAAGATCTATATGGGGATTTAGAGAAAGAACAAACAGTCCCTGGACCCTCCTTATGTAACTCATCAGTGCTGATCGAATGAAGGAGCACTGATGTTTGCTCACTGTTGCCATTATTGGTCTGAGAATGGTCGTTAACCTTTACAGTGCTGCCTCACCTCCACGTCACCTCGGCATCAGCGCCGCGAGCAGGCCTCAGTGGTCGAGCTAACAGCTTCCTGTGCTTCGCAGGGTTTTCTTCCTCAAATTACCCCAAATTGCCACGGGGCACAGGATGTGTGTGCGTTGTCAGTTACGTGCAAGCACAGTTTCTCCGCCTGGAAATGTTTTTTCTTGGGATTAAATTGATTTCTTGTGTGTTAACCTTGTGGTGTAGAACGATTAGCCGGTTTTATCAATAGTTTATTGACAGGAGATGATTTTTTTTTGTTTGTTTTAAAGTATTTATGTATAATTGTCTTAAAAAGGTAATGTTTCAGGAAATAATGTCAATTTTCTGGTTCAAATAAGAAAATCTTCGTAGGTCTTATACTGAATAAATATGTTTTGATGCAAGACTTTTTTATAGAATAAATAATTACCTAAAAAATCGGCTAACTGAGAAAATAATTTACTGTTCACTAGTGATGAAAGTCTTAAATAATCAAAATTTGGGGAGATTTTTGCAACAACTGGTCTTAAAACAAGCTTCTTACAGTCTTCAGTGCTAGCTTAAATAGAAGCTTTTTGAAAATACGAGCTACAGCAGGATGGAGGCGTTGTTACCCTAAATAGTAGCATCTTTGCTCCCACAGGGTGGATGTGCCACTTGTGCCCCTTGCCTTTTGGAGGCAAAGCAAGCTTACTGCTAGCCACGCATGCTAACGTTGGTAGCCAACTTTAAAGCAGACAATGACACAGTGTAGAGATTTTGACAAATTTTAGCTTTCAAAAAAAGTCGTAACAAATATGTCTATATATTGTACGGCAGATATATCAACTGAAGTTAGCATGCTAACCAGCTAGCCCCAGGCCTGAAAACCTTTGTCCCAGCAGTCCAACGCTCCTGTGCTAGCGATGTAAAACACCAACACTCCCGTGGTAGACTAGCTAGCTGTGTGGCTAACCGAACTTAGAGGCTAACAGTAGCTACAGCCATGAGTGAATAAAGGGAATACAGTTAGCAGCAGTTAGCAGTGTTCTGTTGAATTTAAACTCCCAACAAAAAGGGTCAACACGCTGACCCTTTTTGTTGGGAGTTTAAATTCAACAGGTGACTAATTCTTACATATTGCACCTCTAACACATTCCTTACACTTGGGCTTGTATTTTGGGTTTTTGTAAGGCAAACAGTTCAAACCTAATTATGGATGCGAGGGTATTAGACAGGTTTAGCGTATGCTTAATTGACAGTTACGATAAAGTAATCGTTATTTTCCAGCTTTTTTAATCATTTTTTGATGATCATAATCTGACATCTGTATCTCACCAGAATCTAATCTGCGCCTTATCTAAGAGTTCAGTCAATCTTCCTTAACGATGATAGGAGAAGTAGGAGCAATTAGATTAAATGGCCCGTGTGTCATTACATGCTGCTTTCACCCTCTGAAACAAAAAAGGAATTAATTCTAAAGTGAACCTTTTGCGTCTTATGCGCGATTACTGTTAGATTGGAGAGAGCGGGGTTTAACGCTGAACCCCAGTCAGCTGATGATCATACTCTGTCAGGTAGCGTGACTGAACCTGTGCTGACGCTGCTGGCGGAGGAATGAGTTTGTAGCGTGACTGTACATCTCAGTTTAACACCAATAAGGGCGGCATACAGAGCGCGTGGATGCTTTGTTTCCGGTTTGCAGTCACGTGTTGCCAAAGACAATAAACCTCCGTTTGTATTCCGCAGCCGTGCCGAGTCATATTTGCCAGGATTTGTTTTCCTCGCCACTCACACATGTGCCAAATTTAAATGATGTGGAAGAACCACACCCACCCAGCACAAAGAGGCTTATATTTTTCCACTCATGCATTTAAATGAGCATCATCAATGTGTTTCATGTGTGTCTGTTTGCCCGCAGTGCCTTGTCTTGATGTCTGTACAACCGTGTTGTGCTCATGAGTGCGTCCTGCATCCTAAATGTTTGTGTCCTCTTTTTTTACGCTTCACGGAAACTCGATGTTCTGTTTCTGTCGCCCAGGTGGGAGGAACATCTCCGGAATCTGCAATTAAACCCGACCGCTATACCTCTCTGTGGCCGTTAACACAATGTTCTTCTCCGCTGCAGGCGTCACTCCGCCTCACCAGGGCATTAAAAGCCTCCAAATCGGCAGAGGAAATTAAATGTGCTCTCCCGTTTACTTATTAGTCATACGCGGTGGAGAACAAACAAGTCGAAAAACCGCACGTGGAAGTGCACACGCTGTTTATGTTCCTGCTGAATTTCATTTGCCATTAATGAAATTGTTTGTATTCATGACCAGTTGTCATCCAGGGGAGCTGAACAAAACGTGGCACCAGTTATCAATCCCACGTGTAGCCGCCCCCCCCGGTGTAAACAACCGGTTCGATTATGTTTGTAGGTGTTCGCTGCGTGTTCGCCATCGGCACGTGCGTCCGCCGGCCTCGTCCGAGCCGAGGTGATGACACCACGTTCCCTTAATGATGGTGGCGCTGAGGGCTTTAGGGAGTCCAGCGGTATCTGAATATGAATCACCTCCCGTTCAAAAACAACACACACAGACACACAGACACACACAGACAGATGGCAGTTGTCCGTGCGTCATCGTGCTGCTCCTTTGCATGACGTCCTGACTTCATGTCCACAGGGATTTTTACCTGATACACATGTGTCGGAGAGAGAAAGCGTAGTTACAGGCTCTCTGTCTTCTGTGTGTGTTTCTTGACCAGTCATGAGCTGTAGTAATGACCCAGGCCAGCTACACACACACACACACACACACACACACACACACACACACATGCTCATTTCCCTCGCTTGCGGTGCGTTGACTCAAACTATACACACACAAAGCAGCGCGTCCTGTTATTGTGCCATCCGACACTCGCGCCCACGTCGACGTTTAAGTGACTTTTAACTGCTGTTTTTCTTTTCCGTCGCTGTTTTTCTTGTTTTTTCCCCTCGTGTCCGACCACACACACGCGCACAGACACACACAAAGTGGTTTTGCATGTTTTAGCCAGATCTACTACAAATCACTCATAACTTAACATCCCATTTTGGTGTGTTTTTAGATCATTTCAATGTGACTTTCGGAGCACCGTTTAGCTCGGTTGGTAGAACGGGCGTCTCATGTACAGAGGATTTGTCCTCGCTGCAGCGGCCCTGTACCAGGCTGCATTATGTTCGCACAGCTGTGTAGTTAAACTGCATTACTACGCAGCATTTGATACAAGAAAAAATTGGACATGATGTTCAATTTAGAGAGAGTGTCTCATTCGCTCTTTGTACCGTGTGGAAGTAAACTGCTAGAACAATATCAGAAAAACAAATAAAATCAAAAACTGCAAAGCATGCCGTTTTTAAAAAATGGTCGTCAAAAATGTCAAGCCTACATAATCTTTAGTCAAAAAACATGTTTTTATGTTTGGCTCTGTGCTCCTGCACGCTGGATCTGAAACGAGAAGCCCGCGAGGGTTACGCGGGGACTTTTGGGTTTAATTTTAGGGTGTTTACATCCATATTGGTCGGCTGGTTTGTGTATGGAGACGGAGCCCTGTCATTGTCCCGCTGCGCTGCTCGAAAATGGCATAAAGACGGCCGTGACTCCTACTCTCACTGTTTACTTTAAGTCCTTTTTCGGCTATTTCTGAGGAGAATGTCTGGATCTCTGGTCTTGCTGGATGTAGAGTTTCTGCAGGCTGCTGGTTGTTACATTATAAGTCATTGTTGATACAAAAATATTTGATAAGTGCAGATTTTTAAGGTTGGGGGTGCCTCAGAGCTGCAGCCATAACAATAGATGCGATTGTGCAAATACTTTGGAATTTCACCTCTGGGCCAAAAAAAGGGAAGCTTCAACTTTTAATGTAGCAAATGTTGTGGACAGGCGAGCGATAGAGCGGCGAGAAATGGCTAAAAATGGAGATCGGGAGGAGAAGGACTCTTTCGCTAATTTTGCTTTCCTCCTGAGACGAGGAGAAGGTGAGAAGCGTCACTCGCCGGGCCTCCAGAAGGTTCACAGATAAATATTTGCCGTGCGCGGCGGCCAAGACTGGCTGTCTACCCGCAGTCGAACACACCGACTCGTGCACAAACACAAACGCACACATGCAGGCAGTCGTCCACACTCACACTCGCATGAAACTTCTGGTTATTCCCTGTGTAAAAAAAAAAAAGAAAAAAAAAAAGCAGAGTTGCACTGCTCTTGATAAAGCAACATGTTGTAACTTAATGCTAACCGGGCAGCGCGTGTGTGCGTGTGTGTGTGTTGCGGTATGAAAGGACTATTAATAATTACACAATTTATCTTCAGACCGGAGCAGGGGACACAAGCTGGCACGTGGACACACACACACACACACACACACACACACACACACACACACACACACACACACACACACACACACACACACACACACACACACTGTGGCACTGCGAAACACAGATTGGCATCAGTTTCTAAACACACAGGACATGATTTCCAAATGCAATCCAGATTCCACACCGTCAGCCCCCCCTCGTCATTTTAATGATCCAAAGGTTCGTCGGTTGTTCTCTGGACCTCTGACTCTGCTATACACTCATCACACTGTACCTCACACCGGGCTAAACGCATTCTTTGAGCCTTCTTAGCCTCGGGCTAAAGAAGCCTTTGCACTTTCACAATCCGAACTGGGCTAACACCAACTTAAGTCTCGGGCTCGCTGGCCATAGTTTCCTGAAAAATCACCTAGACACAGGGCTTAAGTTTAATGTGATTTAAAGGCGCACTATGTAACTTTGAGGTAGAATTTTTAATCGGAAGAGAAGGATCTTCATTGGCTTCTTTTCATACTTTTTACTTTGTTTATATGTGGCGGACCCTACCACCTTTCTAGCTTCTAGCCGTGTTCTGGGGACCTTATTTTCCTCTGAGAACAGCTTGTTTATTCAGTTATGTAAAAGATAAATAACTCTGAGTTTGCATTATTACCTCATTAATATTATAAATATTACAATTCAAACAAAAAAGTTTGAATTTAGTTTCTAAAACTACATGGTTCCCCCTCAATAACGGAGATTGTGTGTGAAAATAGGCTCAGTTACCCCAGGGCTAACCTAGCCCTGTACTAAAGATCTGGACCTACAGGAGCATTCAACATCGCAATTTTTGAAACACTTTTGAATCCCGTTGTATGACCGCACTGTTAGGCGTGATAGTCGAATGTCCTTTGTTTTGTTGCGTTGGTTTTGCTTGCCTCAAGAAGCGACACAAATGTGCATTAATTGGCATGAATCACATGAATAAAAACGACTATATATAGAGTTAATTACAGAATGTGAATATATTTTGTGACTATAACTGCAAAATGACAACCATATAATACATCAAAAATTGGGATAGCTAAAGAAAGAGCTAATGTTATGACTTATTTAACTTTTTATCTCGCTTGAACTGAAAGTTTACATTCCCAATTCTAACTTTCAAAAAGTCGGACAAGATTCCCGGCAGAAGTTAAATGTAAAACAAAAGGGGATCCTCCAAACTGTTATTTGTGTTTGGCTGCTCCGCCACAGCGCCGGGTGAAGCAAGACAGACAACAAATGTCTCAACAGCAGCTCCGTCGCTCAGCTGGCTGGCTTGAAGATGGTGCAACGGCGTCTTGTGTTTCATTTCGCTTGTGCGTCCACGCCAGAGAGCCGGCATTCTGGGAAAAGCCTTACTCAGAACTGAGGACCCCCACCTGCTTTATGCTATCACTCCATATATCACTCCACTCAAGATGACTCCTCCGTGTTTTTGTGTGTTCAGGAGTTCCACATTGGCAGAAAGTGGCCAAACTGGTGGAGCGACCCGACACACTGAGAGGAATCGGTGGTCTGAGTCAGCAAACAATGAAAGTGTGTGCGAGCGAGAGAGAAAGAGACAGCGGGTGAATGAGATAACATTCCCCAAAACCCTTTGGTTCTGTTGGCTTTAGCTCCTCGTGTACCGTCCAGGGACAGGACGTCCCATGATGTCGGATTTCAGAACAGTAGCCAGTTTCTGTTACACAAGGACGGCCACATTTCAACCGCTAAAAAAGTTTCTTCTCAAACGCGGTCCAACTTTGATACAAATGTCTTTTAAAGATGTTCGGTCAAAACTGACAATGTGTTTTTCCCCTTTTGAGATGAGCCAACATGTAACACGAGCTGTTTGCAGAGATGTACTGGAAGGTTTATGGTTTTATTGCCAATGGAAAGCCGATCACTCTCTTATCTCAGGTGCTTTGTTGTTCCTATAAACCTGACTGTGGTTTTAACTGACACAGTTTCTATTTTGGGCTAAGCTATCACATAAATGGATCTGAAAAGTAGGGCTGCAACGCAGGATTATTTTATTAAGTGAGGGTTGAGTCTCAAAAATGTCAGAAAATGGTGAAAAGAAGCCTGTGAGTTTCCTCAAGCCTTAGCTGACGCCATCAAAAGTCTGTTGTTTTGTCCCAACCAACAGGCTGGGACAGTAAATGGCTCTTGTTTTAAGTAAAGTTCTCGCGGGGACACTGTCCCATTCCCTGAGCCAGTATAATGACGTCCAAAACCCAAAAGATTGTTTTTATTTACAATTGATATGAAACGGGGAAAAAAACAGCAGCTCCTCACATCGGAGAAACTGAAACCCGTAAATATTTAGTGTTTTCCTGATAAATGACTTCACCCATCAGAATCTCATAACTCACTGATTAAAAAAAAACAAATTTGGTCAAACCGGCAGACAGCATTGCTCTACCCCACTACAAGATTTGGAGAATTTTCTAAAGCTTCCAGGTGCACACACACACACACACACACCAATTTAGGTTTCAGCTGACTCTCCGAGCTTCTCTTTATATTTTTTAAAAATACCAAAAGTCCCCGTGCTGTTTACAAGCTGTCGACGCTCGGGTATGAGGGCCCACATGCCTCCCCGGTGTTCTGACAGGATAACAAATGCAAACTGGACGTCCAGAATTTTGTCCAAGGATGGTCTAAAAATACTTGGATGTGAAAGCTGCACGTGGGCAGCGAATGTGGCTCTCCCACAAATGTGCTGGAGGTTTTTCTTTTTTTTGTTTTTTCCCTGCACTCAGCACTGCTGCTGCTGCTGCTGCTGCTGCTGCTGCTCTGTCTGTCTCTTCCTGTCCCCACACATTCCTGCTCCTCTGTGTGCCGTAACACACCCACCCGGTCTCTCCCACTGTGTCGCTGCATAATGAAACCACCCTGCAGCCCTCTCGTCTAGTTTTCCACTCGAGTCGTTGCACAATCGCGTCGAAAAAGAGAAGGACGCCGACCAAAAAAAAAAACGGGGGGCCGCGAACGACACACTGTAATGAGTTAAAGCTTTTAACATGTCGTGTGAAAATTGCTTTTGGGTCTTTCTCACTCCCCGTCACTTTCTGGAGATTTCACAACACCTTGTCTAAGTCTCTGGTGTGTGCGTGTGTGTGTGTTTGCATGTGAGTCCTTTTACTTTTTTTTTTTCTTGCACCTGTACACCCCCACACACACACACACACACACACCTGGATAATGGCTTGTTCGCAGAAAGTGTGATTGACAGCAGCAGAGTTAAAGGCAGGAAAATGTGTGTGTGTGTGTGTGTCTGTGTGTGGTAGTGCAATAAACACACACTACTCGTCTGTCAACCCCACACAACCTGCCCTCTGTTGCCAGCCACATGGTGTAAATGTATTTAGACATAAAGAGTAAAAAATGTGTTGCGTTCACTGCTCTCGTAACGCTCGGTGTTTAAAACAATAAAAAAAAAAGCTTCCAGTCGGATGTTTCATCGGCTCTATTAAAGAATGCCGTCTAGTTATCACCTTAACGTCCTGTAAAAGACAACATTATTAAAGTGGTTTGTGTCCTGCACGTATCAGTTCCA
>OMLP01007937.1:1848-25673 GCA_900302685.1 Spondyliosoma cantharus | reverse complement strand
TATCCCTAAATTATCCGCGTTGCAGAGCTGCATTTTCCCCGTAGCCAAATACCGGTGTCGCCAAGCATTTTAACTCACCAACGTGTCCCTCACCAACTCAACCACAACTTCAATCCCTTCTAGGTCCATCCGATATCGTTTTAATAATTCCCTGTCATTTAGCGTCTCCAAAATATTCGATCATGGATTGACTGCAGCCATTTTAGGACTTTTTGTGACTAGGTCTTAGCGAGTTAGGAGTCCTCTGGACTACTTCTAAGGTCTCCCAGACTTAGGTGCTACTTTTAGGCTTAAAATGTTTTGTGAATAACTCTTATTTTGAAAAATTAGGAGTCCTAAAGTTACGACTGACACGGCCATTATTTTTAGGAGTTGCTCCTAAATTTGCCTGTTAGGAGCTACTTTTAGCCTTAAGATTTTTTTGTGAATACGGGCCCAGAATAGCGATCTTCACCAGGACACTTCCGGCAGTAGCTGTTAACTAGCAATGAATGGACTACAGAGTCCTGCCATGTGTTTGGCTAACAGAGAAAATAGCTTACAGACAACATAGCTAACAGCTAACGCAGCTAAACACTCAGCAGGACCGAGCGTTTCCATTTGCGGAACCTGTACCTTCAACAGTTAATTGCAGTTTCATCTGACAACACACGTTTACGGTACGAGGAATTACAGATCTGCCATGAAGCTAAAGTCAAAGCTAAAACCCGTAGTGCATATTTAAGCTGGGTAGAGGCTGAAGTTGTTGTTGTTGGTAGCATTGGTGTAGTCTGTCCATTTTGGACTTTTTTTAATTTACTCCTGGGATTTTACTCCCAGGATAACAAAATGTTGTTTGACATGACACATGCAGATCAGTTTCTCAGTGGGTTGAAATAATTGTAAGCTTCCCAGCAAATTTATTTGAAATACAACATGAAAAATCTCCTAAAAGCAATGATTGAATATTCAATAAATCCATTGCTTGGGATAATGCTAAACTCAAAAATAATTGTTTTTAGTTTGTAGTTGATTGATTCCATCTCCTTAGTGCTTGCTAGGTAGCAATGTTAACGCATCAGAGGAATATTGCATTCTGAAAAGCAGCTTGCTTCTCCTCCTTTCTCTTTTCTTGCCTTTTTGTTAACATTAAGCTTGAGAAGGAAGAGCAGCTTGTAGCACTTTGTGTGCACCCACTTGTGCCAACAGTGAGGTGACACATTTCTGTTGTTTGTTTTTGTGATGATCCCTCACAACCAAACCCAGGTGACCACTGTATTTGCCAAATCACTTTGGAAGGCACCACTGTGTTGGCTGACAAGAACTGAAAGAAAAAAAGATGGTTGTTTTTTTCAAGACTTGTATAGTCTGTACTTTGCCTTAATAAAAACTGACTAGGCAAAGGGAATGAGTGGGGTGGAGAAAAGTTGAATAAAGAAGTGAAGTGAAGTTTAGCTAGTCTCGGCATCAGACAGGCATTTTCCACCTTAGCCTTCCCCTTCCTCTCTACAGTGAAGCACTAGAACCAGAAATCCCTTAAAGCCATCTCACTTTCTATTCGTTGCTGCCTCTACCTCCGCTCTCTGGTTAATAGTTCAATACACAAGCATGATGTCTCTGTCCTTGGTTGTGGTTCAAAAAAGTAAGTTGCAGTGTTTTTTTGTGTTTGAATATATCTGTATTAAAGTTGTATTGTCGGTGAATATGAACATTAGCCAAAATTAATCTTTCTCCAAATAGTGCTTTTTACTTAAGTTATAAAAAGTCGTTTTTGGGTGTAATTCATAATTGTTGAATGCATAACTGTGATGGCTCATAGCTTTCCTATGAGCCTTAAACTGTAAGCAGACTGAAATGATTCTTTCAACCTCTTCATTCATACTTCTTTTTATAGCATTTTTCAAGCCTACAGCAAGTTAGCTTGAGAACCAGGTTTGGGATTTAGTTGTACACAGAAAGTTGAATTGGTAAATGTACCATTACAGAAGATGGGTAGGGGATGAAAAGGGGGAAGATAAAAATGACCCTCTGAACTATAAGGCCTGCCTCTTGCCAAACCTCGTCAGCTTTTGTTGAGGGATTACAGGATTATGCAGTGATTTGTATTGCAGCACAGGGACACCTGCTACCTTTCTTTATGTACTTTCATCATAATCTTGACAGAAAGTCCCATGTCAACCCATTAGAATATCGTTCTACTTGTCTCTCTGCTGTTGCTTTAATAAATGAATGAGAGTTCATGGGGAAACTGAGAAAGTGGGTCAGGGTGAATATGCAGTGTAGCGAGTGGGGGGAAGGAACGATGGAGCAAGGGGGAAGAATAGGGGGAAGAGAGGGGGCACTAAACTCTGAGGCAATAATTAAGTAGAATATGGAGCGTGCCCTCAAGGGTACATCCGAATCAGCACTTTGCATTTTGATGGAATGTGAGACAGTGTGGAAGCCACTTTATTAATGAGTTTATTTATGTGTGGGTGGATGACATTCGCCCTGACTCTGCGACACGCTTGGCCGGACTCTCCCTCATACTTGCAAATTGCTGGCAGGGGGCAAACAAAGGTGACTCGAGGTCGCATCTACTCAGTGTACTACAAGCTGTGGAGACCAACCATGTAATGATCGACTTATTTACATAATGTCCCCTCAATGTGCCGAATCATATGGATTTGTATGGGTTCATTAAAGTTCCACTGATTTGGCTTTTCAAATCTGATACAGACATTTAGGAGGCTTTGAGCTGCTGATAGCTTGGACAGCATGCCATGTAAATTTGGTGACATGAGACCTAAAGAGGTTCTTGAACAAAAATTTAATATTTCGGACTCGGGATGTCAGTTCAGGTTAACTTTGCTTTTGATAGCCTGCCACCCATTAACTGCTAACTAACTATTTAATTACTAAGAAAAAACAAAGCAAAATCATTTTTGTCATGTGCTAAACTGACTCAATGAGTCTTGGTGCACCAAGTCAACTTCTCGTTGAGGTTCTTTGATATTTTCCAGACGGAGAGGATCTGAATGAGGAGCACACTAGTCATTGCATTGCTGGAGCTATTTCCACAGAAAGGAGCACAGTGGACTGCATCTTCCAGTCAGCACCGATGAAGTAGTAGATAGTTATAAAGCTAGCGCCATTTTTGGGAGAACTGTCCAGTAGCTCCATTAAGAAATAATGGTAGCTTGGCTACCATGATTTTCAGCTCATCATGCTTTTCCATGTGTAAAGTCCTAGTAGCTCTTGATGGCATGATCTACTGAAGGCTCAAGCTACCAAACTAGTTATTTGTATCCTTCACATACATACATATGAGTTGGATCTGATTTAAAATGTTGCAATAAGATACATTTTTAATACAACCAGCGTATTTAGTTATGTAACTACTACTATTACTACAGGTGTCATGATCTTGATTGGGAGTTGGATATCGATCGAAATGGTGTCACTATCTCGACCTTCAAAATCGAAGGTGGAATCGAGAATTTAGCCATGCCAACAGTATCACGTCCAGCAGGCGTGCCAAGACAGAAAAAAAAACACACACACAGTATGTTGTAGCGCAGCAAGTTAACATAACCTCCTATGAAAAGACACCATGGCAGCTGCTGATTTAAGAGACACATAAACTGAACTTGAATCCCCTCCTTCTCTGAAATCAATGGTGTGGAAATATTCATAGCCTAGTTCCCAGTGAGTTATGTGAACAACATTTGCTTGGTCGACAAGAAAACCACAGTTTGTAAGCTATGCTACCTTACCTTACCTTTCCTTACAGCAACCTTCCCAAAAAAATTCCCTGTAGGGATATTTGTAGCATCCGTTATGCTACCTTATTTAGTCATGGAAAAACCTTGGATTTAAGCATTTATTCAGTGTACTGTACCACGTTACGAAATGCCAAGCATTCTTAGCATCTTACCACAAAGGGGTTGCCCTCCATTAATGATAATGTGATGGAAAAAGTCATTGGAGGTCTGAGCAGTGCAGATTTAATGGTCTTAACGACAGATTGCTGGACCTCCAGATCAACACAGAGCTGACCATCACAGCACTCTACATTAAGTGTGCACTTTTCACATCTGCAGTTGCAAATAAGACAGTACAGTCACTAGGTGGCAGGTACCCTCTATGACTTCTCTTATTTTGTTTACAGTTAGTTTTCAATTGACTGTTGAAACAAGTTATGGCTACATTTATATTGTTAATAAATTATTTAAATTAATTAATCAGGTGTTAATGTGGTACATTGCAAATTAATAATGGAGATGCTATCAGTTACTACACCATGTAGACCATATTTTGAAATAAGAATTAAAAACTGTAATGAGTTATCATGGCATAGAACCGATGATCCTAGACTAGGCTAGTCTAAAAATGCCATAGCCATCTGTGCTAAAATTAAAAAAAAATAATAAAAAAGATTGAGAATCAAATCTAATCATGACCTTAAAATCATCATACCATAATGGTCTCTAGCTAAAACTATTGGAAAAATAGTTTCATGAAACGGAAGTTATATAAGAGTGGTGGCCTTATTTATATCTTACCTCCTTTCAAGTTCATGGGTTTGGATGCCTCTTAGTAAAGGTTGTGTCCAAGCTGTCAGAAAGCGTCCCCAGAGGAATGATTTTATTTGCGATCTTGATGAGACCACCAGTCATGAAGATTTAAGATGGAGCTTTTAAGGCTGTTTGCAACATAAAGCACATGTATTGAGTTGGAGGTTGGGATTATTGAGTGCCTCTTCAAAATGGATTGTGCATGATGGCCTTCCACACATTCTGTCTGCCAAGCCCTCTTTCTTTTTTTCCCACCTTGTAGGTAATCTCTTCTTCCATTCACTCATCATCACTGTCAGAGAATAGCTGGTGTTGTGGTTGGCTTGAGTCATTTGCTTGGACACGTATTCCCATAAATGTACATCAGTCCTACCATCCTCGTGTATGATTATGCGTGAAATGGTTTATCACACTTGAGCATGAAATGACCAAAACCGTATGAGAATACTCTCAAGGGATTTGACATTTGATTGGCTTGTGCCTCACCACCTGTCCCTAAATGAATATTCATGGGACTAATCTCTACTGACAACAAAGACAACCAACCAAACAAATGGAAATTCATTTGGGAACCTGTGTAGAGATGACAAAAGGTCAGGAGAAAGTGCATTGTAAATAGTTCAATCCTTTATTGGACAGAATTGAAATATTGATAAGCTCCAGGCTAGCTGGTGCTGCCAGTAGTAATGGGACACTAGTACATTATTAATTCATTCATTCAGCTAATAGGCATTTTTAATTTGCGCACTGAAAAATACTTAAAAACATTACTCTCTGACTCTGACGTGTGTTGTGAGATTATGTGACATTCTGTGCAATCTAGTCATGGTGGAGAGGTTGAGAGACTTGAAAGTAAATGTGACTGACAGAGAGTTTGAATATGCATTTTAAATGTCATATTGAATAGTGTAGTGAAAATAAACCATGAAAATAGATTTTTAGGATCTGAGTAATCTTGCAGAACTGGCTTTAATGGAGTGACTTCACAGAGAAGGAGATGTTGACCTGCTGCTCTCCTGAGGGGACATCAGTAAGGTCTGTCAGTTTGTTGGGTGTCTTGTTGATTTCTTTCAGGAAGTCAATATTGAGCCATGTTGGAAAGAAGTGTTTAGTCTTCTGGTCACTGGAGAGTACATGAATTAGTAGTGTGCTGTTTAGTTATCTGCACCATGGCTTGATCCATGGTTTTGATCCACATCTGGGCACTTCATTTTAAGCTTGTGCTTTGGTGACTTGAGCTCCTTTGAGGTCTTGGCAAGCTCCCACTGCTCTCCTCTTCGACTGAAGCAGCCCACTGGCTTTTTGCATAGACCCACAACACATCAGTTCGTTGAGTTGGCCACCACAATTCCCTTATTTGTTTTTCGCACTGTGTCTGAGAGGTTTGGAATTGACTAATTTTGTTTTGATGTAGGAAAAAGGATGATGTTTTATTGAGACTAAATATATGATACAACGGTTGCATAGTATGCTAAACGACAATGACACCAAATCCAAAAGAATCAATAGTGACATATACATCATCTGTATTTATGATACATGCATATTTGTTATTCCAGTCTTTATATTTTACCCTTGAACATTTCTATAATTTATAGGTTAAGCTTGCTGTGGTAGTCAGTGTTGCAGCTATTAAAAAGTTAATACATTGAATGCTAGGGATGTAATAATATATCTAATTTTGCAAAATCGCGATACAAAATGTCTCAATACCATTTTGGGACTGTGACGATATCTACCAATGTATCATGTGGTTATTTTGCCCTTAAAGCTCATGGATCTAACAAGGGATATCAGTATATATGCATTCTACTATGTTTCCTTGTCACTGTATTGTTCTGTCCTTCAGCAGAGGGTGCAATCATACTGGTGAAGTAGACTGGCCCTCACTATTTTGGGTCCCACCTGATACCCACCGTAATCCCCTTCTAATTGGTTGGCTTCATTGGTTGCATTCTCTATACTTTACACAATCGGCCACTCACATAGCACCTCTAGTAAAGTTTGTTTAGGCTGTGTTTGAGCTCTAGTTTTGTGGGGACGCACTCCAACTTCTACACGACACACACCGATCTCTTTTGTATCTCGCCTGGTCTTCTGCTGCTACTGTTGGGGTCACTCATCCCCCGGAGCCACTCTTTGCTGAGTGTCTCTAGGCTCTTTAGGTTTAGCAAACAGGCCAGCTGTCTGCAGGGTGGGCTGCCACCGGGCTGCCCCGCTACTGCTCCGCCAAATGGCCTGACTGCTTCACCTGTCGAGCCCAGGGGCACTGCAGTGGTGACAACTAGTCTTCGTGGTGGAGAAACTATGGCTCACAATCCACTGCATTAGCTCTGCCACTGGCTGGCTGTTTTTGTTACAAACTAACCATGTTATTAAAACATATCAACCCATTAACACCAGACAACCACTAAACATACAGTTAAGAAATAACGTGTCACTAATGCTGACATATTCATGGCCCTGTTAGGCTGGTTGACAACAAGAGGGAGGGACATTGGTAGGAATAACTGCTGAGTGCCTGTTCTCGGCTGTCCACCCTTGCCACACCTGGATACCCTGGTTGTCCCGCTGTACAACCAGAGGAAGGGGGGGGGGTCGCTACTTGCATTTCATGGCTACTTTTTGGACATGCTTAGGTCGTGGCCGGCTACTTTTATAGAACTACAGAAGGAAAGCAGAAGTGCCTCAAGTAAAAAGTAAGAACAAATTACATACAAATAATAAATGCTGTACACATCAGATTTATTATTATAGCACATTGTTCAAGTCATCTATTTCTTTGTTTTTTTTAATGTTGTGATGAATATCATATTGTGGACTTGTAGTGTGAAATTTTTGTATTGTTGCTTGGGTGTTTCACAGTGATTGGGCATACATCAATTGCATTACTTGCCCACTGCCACAAATTGTTTTTTTGCTTTGTTTTAAAATTGACAGTTAGTCAGACTACAATGAAAGTTTCTAGTGCTGGGGCGATGTAAGCAACGCCACTGATCAGCAAATACATCTGCATCATAATGCGTATCTTAATAGCATGGATTCATCTAGAGAACAAGCTGAAGCAATATAAACCTTGTTCACACAATTTATGCATCGCCACTGCTGTTACACCATACATCATTTAATGTTGTTGTTTAGCTGTTTTTTTATCTTCTGTTTATGTTAATAACCTGTATGAGAGAGAAATTGCCTTAAATTACCGTTACAGTCTGTTGGTACAGTCTGTGACTGCTGTTACAGTCTGCATATCATTTCAGTTATTTTCCTTGCCTTTCACTGATGTAGATATACATTTAACAGTGATTATAATTTTAAGTTTTAATTCAAGTACTAATGTAAAAATATCGATTCTCTTACTAAGGGAAAGGGTCACTATGACATACAATGACTAAATTAATCTATGTGTAACAGCAATTCTATTTCTTGTTACATACATTAAGCTGTCAACACTGCTGCATTAGTCGGCAGTATGTCACCTACAAATATCACCAGAATTAGTCTCAGTATCTGGAGAAAGTAGACCATAAGTGAGTTAATAGTCTACAATGTTGAAACAGCCTTTGATGCATGAGTTGAATTAACTCAAAGATGTGACAAGATGTGCTAAAAATAGAACATTTGGAGGATTGGGAATTTGGAAAGGGCTTCATCAGCTGCATCACTGTGGTGTTTTAATATAAGGTTTGATCATGTATACACATTTATTGGTCAGAGCAGCCATATGCTAGTCACTTTTGTCCAAAGCAATGATTATTTTTCCTCCTGTTTGTCCACCAGGAAGATAACCTTTACATTTATTGGCCAGCGGCCTCGCTGCCTCTGGCGTCCTTCCCTGGCTTTAATTAAAGCTGTAATTGTGCAGACAGACTCTTCTCTCATTATATCTAATCTTTTCTTTCAACCTGCTTGCTGTCCTCTGTTCAATTAACATAACTCACTGTTGTAGAGGCAGCGTGTTTGGTAATGCAACAGGGTAAAAGGGACGCAAATGAAGTAGGAAGTATGAACTTGATGATTTCTGTTCTGACTTCATTGACCTTCAGTGCTGGCTGCATGAAGCTAATGATTCGAATCAAAGTCTTTAACATTAAACAAATTAGTGTTGCTGCAAGGGCTGCAATCAAAGCTGTCATTTAATTGTCATGCGCAATTATTAGAATAGTGCATGATTCGTTTTCTGTGAACGGATACTATAACTAATATTTGCAACGATATGAACTAAAAGATTGCTGCATTATTTTACTAATCCATTTTGTTGTTTTTAAGAAAGAATAAGGAGTGGCTCTTTTGTGTTCATGTGAAACTGATGTTGGTAGGCAAACTTTTCTGTTGTGTGTGGCTTCTGTCAACCTCATCGTCCTACAACCCTGCAAAAACTTGGCTGCACCTGATTGGACAAACGGGCTGTCTTTCAAACCAATCCAACATGGCTGCTCCCTTGGAAACTTTCTCTTATAATATGAAAATAGTTTTCATTTTCATTTATTTCAGGAAATAAGTCATGCAGTCGCAAATTCCTCTTCTCTTTAACTCTACAATGGTAATATTTTTGTATGATTTTTGGGAGTATCCAGAGGCGGTGAGTCACGCCGGACAACCCTGAAATTGCATAAAGTAGCTGGGTAACTTAACACCTCAAACAAACACAGTATGCATTGCATCGCTGCTTACATAGACAATGAATGGGATTTTTTCTTGGTTGGTCCAGAGGCCTCTGATTTGTTAGCGATGAGGGTGTATCTCCACTATCCGCCATACCCTGTTTATTTCTGTTTTGTCCAATTTTTGTATCTTCAGGAGACAGGGGGAACTGTACCCTTAGATGTTCCTAAATTTAGTGCCTTTACCTCAAGGGCTATCCAAAGATAGACGAGTAATCAAGGGGTTAAACTGCAATTTGAGGATGACAGTGAGGTCTGAGCAAGTGAGTGTGTGTGTGTGTGTTAATAAGACCTCTGGACGAGCAAGAGATAGAATGGTAACTTAAGATCAGTATCAAGTTCTCTCTTTCAGTGTCTCCCTTTCATGAATGAAAGATTTTACACTGCCCTTTTGTTTAGTAGTTGATATCCATCCCCTGCAAAACTTTTCAGGTCAAAGAGCAACATGTATATTTGTAATACGTTTTTTGCATAAAAATACCAATAATAACACTTGTTCTTCTAATTAAACCGCAGCCTGGATACCCTCTATGCCCAGTGGAAAGACACAACTAGAGCCTCCTCCACAAATCTTTTGTGCAGGCAGGTATTGTGCCAGTCTGTCACAATTAAGTGCTGAAAACGAGGTGAAAATGCCTTAATTATGTTCCCTAGAAGCCCCCGCGCCATTAAAGCCAAACACAAACCCCTTTTGTTGTCGCGCGATTACACTGGTTCTTCACTTATGCTTTGTCTGACATCCATTTTCTGGAATGGCCTCCATCCATGCGTCTTAGATATAGCCAGAAAATGGAATAGATATGAGGGACGGAGAGATTTCTGAAGAAAGGGAGCAGCAGAGAGTGAAGAAGTCAGGCAGAGCAATGGCGAAAAGGATTATTGAATATTGTGCTATTGTTAGTCATGGACGTCAGATAGCATGTGTGCGTAATCCAGTTGGGGAAGCAAAGGACACACAGAGCCATGCCAACTGTGAGTGACTGCAGGCCGTAGGATTAATGCTGAACTCCCTGATTACTGTTCATGGTTTACCCCTCCTGAAGAAACAATCTTGTATCTAAGGCTGATGGTTAGAAAATATAAGCTCTTTGTCCATAGACCGATGACTTAGTAATTATTGTTAGGAAATAACCACACAGAACTCGGTATGTGCTGCACCTGAGAGGAAAGTGCTCTGTTAGCGTGCATCAATGGCGACTTGGCGTTTAAGGGCTTTATAACTCCCCTTAAGGCAAACTGGTTTGGAATAACACTCAATGTGTAGGCCCCTCCACATGAAGGTGCAAACGGAGTGAAAGTAGGTAGGTAAGGGTGTAGGGGCCAGTTTGGAATTTGGCCAGTGTATCATGGTGGTTCTGTTCCCCCTGGTATTTAATATCAGCATTGCCCTTGGCTAATGCCTCTGTTATAACTATATAACTGGCATACTTAGAGGTCAAAGGTTAATGACACTCCTGCAGGTACAAGCACTGACCCTGTTGTCCACAGGCGCTGCTCTATGCACTCAAAAATGCATATTGTTAATTTTAGCATGCATTATTTGTCAGGGCAGACGCTCTATATATAGCTTCATGGCCTGATTTGTGGCCTCCAGTCAAGGCACTTTACCCCTTTAAAAGATCCTGTTTAATAATTAATCAAGTCCATCAGCTCCAAAGGCAATGATCAATCGATTGAACGACTACCTCACCCCCATTTCTGAGGAAGCTGCAGCTTCCATTAATTTGCGCTTTCCTCCTCCCCTAATGATTTATTCTTAGTGCTTCTAACCAAACATCCTAAGACTAAGGAGTGAAACGGCAATAATGCTGAAATGTGATGCCTACTTTCATGTCATCTTAAATCATTCCATTTTCAAAGGAAAAGTGGTTGTACTGTGTTTCTTAATGAAAGCTGATTTGCACAGATCTATCAAAAACAGATGGAGGCCAGTAAGCTAAGACTGACTGCTATTCTGGAAAGGTCATCTGCTGAGAGTTACTCTGCACTAAGGGAGAGAAGATGATGGGCATGACAGCCCTCTAGGACTTTTGCTTTGCTGTCAGCTCTGACCCTTGCCTTGGGGTCAATATTGGTGACGTATATCTCTGCCTCCGGGTCTCCATGGCAATGCAAACCGGATAGTGCTCATATTTTTCCGTCAAGTTGGAGCTGACATCGTTAATCATGCACACCTCTTTTCTCTAGTGCTAGCCCCTTGTGGTGCCCCAGGCTTTTTTTGTATTCCTTTTTATTTTCTCCTTCAGTCATTCAGCTTCTTGTCTGCCCTCCATGCTTCCATGGTCTAACTATAAATTTACTTTTATTCCACATCAACTATGCCGACGAAAGTGTGGTCAGTGTGCACAAAGCATACACCATTAAGCACACACTGAAATTCTGTCTGACAGGTAGGTTTAAAATTCCTGTTCAGTAGTCTATAGCTACAAACTGAACAGTTGGAAGGTGTGTATTGGGAAGATTGTTTCTCTTTCATCATTTCTTCGGCCCTTTCTGAAGTCTTGAAAAATGTTTAAGGTGTTTGTAACTACAGTGATATATCAGAGAGAAATGCTAATTCTGTTCTGTCAAAACAATCCTCACAGTCTTCCTATTCTTTTAAAACTGCTGCCACAAAAACTTTAATGAGGACATAACTGTCATCATTTTATAGGGTCACCTGTTTTTCTTTTGTCCTCCATAAAGAGGAGCAACATCTTGTTCTAGTGATCAACTTGAGAAATGTCAAATGGATTATTCCATTGTGCTGAAAAATGGTAAAAACAGCGGTATTGTATGAGCATTTCTTATTGCACTGTCCCTTTAGTGTAACTAAAGAGCACAATTTGTGAAACTTGCTAAGTACAAAGTCAATGTCATGTGCAAAGCATTTTAGTTTATATGTAGAAGAGTCATGTTTTCTGTAACTAGTTTTAATAACATTCTTATGAAATTATGGCATTTACATTATAATATACATCATTGCTTTGTGTAATAAGTCATGATACATTACGAATCAAAAATGTTATGGCGTGACGTTGAAGGCAAATGTTTAATTCTAAATGCACCCACAAGAAGTTCACAAGAAGACACACTGGCTTTTTAGGTGTATTTCTGCACTTGTGTCTTCCTCTCAATCTTTGATTTTCAGTGTCTGTGCTTTCACTCTTTCCAACATTTAGATGTCTCTGAGAATCAGGGTTGATAAACAACCATACATCCACAGGGAGTGTGTGGATGTGTCAGACAACAACAAGAATTGAAAAGAAACAATGAGTTTGAGTAGGAGGGAGTACATGCTCAAACTTCTGCAAGGCAGAACCCTTTCTCGCCTTACCTAAATCAGCATGGCCTCTTTAGAGGGAAAGAAGCTGTGTTGGCTCAGAATATCTGAATGTCTTCCCCCACCTGCATTTGGCTGAATTTCCCAGTAAGGCTTTGGGCCATCCCAGCAACAGGGCATCGCTGTCATAAATCAAACATTTCATTGGCAGATATTCTGTACTTCTTAATTCCAAAGTGCATTATTTTCTTCCAATAGGCCACAACGGAGTCAGGTGTTATTTCTGAGCTGCAGAAAACACATGCTTCGGGCTATTCTCACATACAGTTTGGGTTATCTTTCAACAAAGCTAGATATAAAATGCCAGAAAAGATTTAGTAGTATTATACCGTCTATATAAAAATTGGTCTGTTGTTTAGAAACAAAACCTTGAGATACTGTGTTTTCCAAACCTGAGCCTTATATGTCTAGTCCAATGGATTATTAGGTTTGGTGAGTCACGTTAACTGTGAGAGTTAGGGCCTTGATTCCCACTGGGGCCACATATGATTCAAATGTGTGCCTTAAGGTGTTTCTAAGCACTTTAAATACGTCCACCCAAGTTTCCAACTAACCCTACCTGACAAACAGATTAGATCTACACATGGGTCTTCATTTCCAGCTCTTGTATGACCATGACATTTGGCATTTCCTAGCTAAAGGAACAGACATTGATCCATGCCGAGCTGGTTGTTCACTCCTTTTAACCTAAAAGCCTCTGTTTCATTGTAATGCTTCAGTGCCCTACAGGTGTCATTGGTCCCATTTTTTAAAGACAGGCTTGATTGGCTGTGCGACACCCCTCGGCTCGTTAGAGGCAATCGAAGCACTGAGATTACCATTTCCAAGGCTTTTCCTTGTTCGCATATCAGACACAGATGTCTCTGATGTGCAACTGTTTGAATGGCAGAATGAAAGTGTCACTGAACTGAGAAATCAAATGTTTGCATTAAGTCTGTGGGCAGTTACTGTTAACTTACTGCCTACACATCCATTCAGAAAAATAGGCTAATTATTACACGTTTTGTTTAATATAAAGTTGTCTATAGATACAGATCTACATACGTTGATTGTTGAGGTGCATACCTCGTCTCATAATAAAGCCTGCTCTGAATTGAATCCGTGCACCGTAACATTAAACTGTCTTTCACACAGCACTTCAACTTGCAGCCTTGAGCGATGAGGTTTGAAAATATTAAGTGGACATATATGTGAATCCAGTGGCATGTTATTGCCTTACTGAGAGTGAACGGATTTGATACGATATAGTTTATGCTCGGCTCAGCACACTGGTGGATGTGTTGTGTAGCTCTATGTAATGTGCAAATTTTAACAACTCTGACCTTGTCTTCATTTGTGTGGTTGTTAAGATCTTCCTAGCTTAATCCATACTTGATAGACACTGCACTATTAATGTTCTAACTACACACACTACACACACATAGAGAGAGAGAGAGATACATGACTCCCACTCTCTCTCTCTCTCTCTCTCTCTCTCTCTCTCTCTCTCTCTCTGTCTCGATTACTTAATTTGTTAAATCCCAGAGGAATATGATGCGTAATGTAGGATTTAAGAGCTTTCTTACACTCAGCACAATCTGCCCTGCACTCAGTGAGCCTTCTTTGGCTCAGTCTAAGAGGTTAAGACCCACTAGACCTCAGTCAAAGACCAACTGCTAATCCCAATTGTTGTTACGCTTTTTGTTCTCTGATGGGTTTGCTGAAGATTTTCAATGAAAGACAATACTGCTTGAATTGAAATGCATATCATATCATCTAACTAGGCACAGTAAATATTATCTTCAAGTTTTAGTGGGGGAGCTTTAATGTTGGTCAGTCAGCTTTAGGTATTTCATAAAGTCACATTAATTACAATGAGTCATAAGTGGTTTGCTGAGATGGTGATTGTTGGCTTGTTGGGGGCGATACATGCCTGAATGCTAATGTAAGTTAGAGGTCCTTTCGACATGAAGAGTCACAAGGAATTGTTTTGTTGCTGATGTGTGATTGTAGTTGACATGGGCTCAGACAGTGGTCCTGATTGTTTTATGTTAAGGTGTAGTCATTGGTAAAAATGTACATGTCCTTGTGACACAGCAATTGTTAATAATGTAAGGATTGGCGAAAAGTGCAAGCTCATACAAAGAGGGCTCCAACTTTCTCTAACATATCAGAAAACAAGCAGCCGAAGGAGATGTCAAACAATTAATCAATAATTAAAGTGAAGTAATTTGAAGTCACAAAGTGATTGTGTTCCCCTCATTCCATCACAGAAACATGAGAGCTGTAGAAATCACTGGAAGTGAAGACCGCCATGATATACATTTTCTTTACAAGTGTATGTAAACTTCTGACGTCTCAAGTGCTCACCCTTCTTGCACGAGAGTTTAAGCCGTACACTGGTTATTTACAGCTGTTGCCTCAGCTGTCCTCCACACGTAATTAAAAAGCTGTTTGGATGCGCTTGTGTAACTCACTGGCCATCTATCCCTCTCCCTTCTCCCTTCTTCCCTCCCCTAGTTTCTGTTATTTTTTCCACCATTTTGCTCACTTGAGGGGAGCGTTCCCTTCGCAACACAGATGACACCCCCCTTTTTTGTCAAGGTCACAGAGGAGAGGCTCCCAGATGATTTTTGTCACCCATCACCCCTTTTTCTTTTCAGTATCTGATTTCTTCGGGATGTGCTGATTGTGCTGATGCCGTACAAGCTATTGCAGAAGGCGGCATTTGCTCTGCTGCCATGCTGATCCCATGGTAATAGGATTGTGTTGTAAGTGTTTAGGCAAGTCATTGTCTGAGTGCAGGTCATGATTTGCAAAGGCGGTGTTCCTTAATGATGCCTTTCATGGGTGAGTGTCATGTCCTGATGTCTTGGCTGCATCCATACTCTCACATATATAATAAATCAGTAAATACAATACAAACAATGAATATGTGTGTGTGTGTGCGTGCGTGCGTGCGTGCGTGCGTGCGTGTGTGTGTATATGAACTCGAGATCAGGTGAGCTATAGAGGTCATAATTTCTCAGCCCTCATCCAGCCAAGCTTTGTCGCCCCCGTCAAAATCTAATCTTAATCCCTCTCAGCCTTTTTCATGCCTACTGTGGAGCAGTGTTCTCCTCTTTTCCGTCTTTCCCCTCATGTTCTGCTTCCTACTGTAAACTGCAATGTATACCCTCTCTTTTTGGATTCATTCCCCTCCTCCACACTGTCCCGTGAGTTCCCAAAGGTGACAGGCAACGAATGAGGACACTCATTGTTACGCCAGCTAGAGCAAAGCCATGCATTTTTAATCTGCTCTGACACTATTCTCCATCTCTCTCTCTCTCTCTCTCTCTCCCTCCCTCGCTCTTTCTTTCTTTATACTATCACCCTGAGCATCCTGTCCGCCAGCCACAGCTTGATTCACACCCACCCCAGAGACATTTCACCTGGGACCCGCAAACCTCGATGTCCCATCTGCCCTGCTCTCTGTGTGTGTAGATAAATGTGTGTGGGCGTTTACATGTGTGTGAATTGCAGTCACCTTTGCAAGGTAGTTGTGCTTCAGGGCTACACAACTTGTGTCACAGGGAGGGGAGGGGGTCTGCATCCACTGACCTTCAGCCATCAGCAAAAGGCTGGTCTACGTTGGTCCCTCGCACTGACAAACATTTTGTCCACTGTCTGTAAATGTCTGTTCATGAAACTAATAGCCCTATTACGGAAGTCTTCTGGTTGCTAGCTGACAACAGTCCCTTGTGTGAATAGATCAATGGATTCATCAATAAGACACTTGGCAGACGTTAAGCATTGTGGATTGAGAAAATTACGAATCCCTTACAGAAACTAAATGCATCCGCTATGCTGATTTTACACAGAAACATTGACAAAATTCTAAAGTTTCTAATTGAAGGATTAACACTCAGTTGCCAGAAGTGTGCAACACCATCAGAGAAAGACTGACTGCTGGCACTGAGGAGTCAAAGAGGAGACATCAGTAGAGACTGGAGAGAGACCTCAACACCAACAGCACTAAAAATATGTGGCTGGCGATTCATATTATCACAGGCTACAAAAGCAGGTGCTCCTCCGTCACGTGTGAGGCCATGTCGCTGGATGAGCTTAGCGCATTTTTCTGCACGCTTTGGTCTCTTCAGCAATGACTCAGCTGTAAAGTCTACTTCACCTCCAGAGGACCAGCCACAGCAGATGTGAGAGATATCCTACTGAGAGTGAATAGAACTAAGGCTGCTGGTCCTGATAATATACCTGGCTGTGTACTAAAAATAGCTTTCTAATAGGGCTGGTACGACCTGTCGACATAATCAGTTACGTAAATACATCGATTTACTTTGTTAAAAAACATTTTTTTCCATCAACATGGCAAGTTTTTCCTCACTTGAATTGAGGGTCTAAGGACAGAGGATGTTGTTCACTGTACAGATTATAAAGCCCATTGAGGCAATGTCATTGTGATTTTGGGCAATATGAATAAAGTGTATTTGACTTGATTTGAAAAACCGAATGTTAAAGCCTTCATGAAAATAGAATTTACTGCAGGATTGTTGTGTTACACTGAATTAGTTTAAGCACGTTGTAGATAATATTGTGGCAACTGAGTTTACAATAGGAAGTGTATCTACACACTCCAGGTCATGTAGTATTTAACATTCATAATTGATGGATGTGGCTGGGTGTCAAACTACGACCAACTGGTTTGCCTTGATGGTATCGTCTTGTCATTTGATGCCAAATTTCAATACGTAAGGCGTTAATCTCATCAGCGCCAGTAAGCCAATAAGCATATGCAGTCGTAGTCAAAAGTTTACACACACTTGTAAAGAAATTGTACTATGGCAGTCTTTGGTTCCAATGATTTCTACAGCGCTCCTTTTTCTGTGATTAAATTAGTGGAACATATACTTCTTTGTCACAAAAGATTCATAAAGTTTTCTGAAAATGTGACCAAATCTGCTGGGTCAAAAAATAAAGATATGCCCTATTTAGGATTAAAAAAAACTACTATAGATGGGGATCAACACCTCTTTGACCAGGTCTCAGCAAAATCAGTAAATCACAACCACAAACAAGCTTCCATTCAAGAATGATATATGCTCTAGCAACATTGTATTGGATTTAACCACCAGGTGTTTCCATTATATTGTCCACCCCCTGTATGTCCTTATGTATGTTTACACAAAAAAAAATAGTAGACAGTTGACATGAGCAGATGGTCGTAACTATTAGGTAGAAGCAGCCGTGTCTCACAATCTCATCCTGTGTTTATCAACAAACAAGCCTGTTTTCTTTTAGCCCCGCCCATGCATTGGGTAGCCAATCATTTATTTATAATGTTGATCACTTAATGTGTATGAAACCAGATTTATGAATGCAATAACATGGCTCTGCTTGCACTGTGTTTATTTTCAGTTTATTTACATGGTTCTCACATGTGTGTGGATGCCATAATGGAAGTCATTACTCTCCTGCCCTGTTCTACATTCTAATGGGGCATTAGTATGCTCTTAGTGGCGCCGTTGGTATTGAACTCTCTACCTCTTTTTCAGAGCAGACTAACTGCTGCTAGGCCCTTCCTTCATTCTCCCCCTCTCTTCCCCTCCCGATGTCACCTCACCTCTTTTCCCCGCCGATCTTATTGTTGCTCCCTCCTCGCTCGCCCCCGCCTTCCTTCCCTCCTGTTCTCTCTCCTCTCGCTTGAAGACGGTGAATTAGCTCCAACCTTCAACAGGGATCTGCCTGTAATGAAGCCTTTGTGTTTGTACTCTGAGCCGGCGCCGTTTCGAAATTGAATTGGATGTTCTCTCCCCGCTCGGTTCCTCTTACCTTCCAGCTCCCAACACGGCCCGTGCTCTCTCCATTATCTCCCACATTCCTTGCCACAATGCTCCACATTGTGTGCCTCAATATGTGGGCATGTTTTTTGAATGCATGCAAGCGCCCCAGGTACACCAGTCCCCTCACCTGGTTGCATAATTTGCTACGCAGGCGCACATGCATATACAGTAGCGGTGTACCAATCTATGTACTATGCATGCTTCAAGATGTACACATGGAAACACATTCCCCTTTTTCATGTAATAGACAGCTCCACTTGCCCAATTTGCACTAATGCTCTATTCTGGCACCCAGAGCTCCCTGTACACTTGTACTTGCAGCCTCTCCAGAGTACTTGTCTCTCTCTTCCCGTTACTTTGACTGTCATCAGTGCTTATCCCTCAAGCAGGGTTATTGTTGCTTCTGTTCCTGCCCGATGTGTGACTCTCAAGTTTCAAGTCTTCCTGGCCTCACCTCATTCTTCACATGTGGCCTCCCTGCTGTCCGGAAAAGCCATCAACATAGATCTGGGCTCACCAAATCCTGCCTGTATAGCAGGGGGTCTTTTAATGTCCCCATACCATTTTAAGTCTCTTACCAAAGCCCTTTAGTCTCACTTGCTTCCTCTCTGTCTGCTCCCATCCCCTTGCTCCCCCTCCCTGTCCATATTTTCTACTGTACTCTCTTGGTAATAGTTGAGAATGAAAGTGAGAGCTTGTTTCTGTTCACTGATGCCCCATTTGGCTCCTCGCCTTTCTTCCATAATTGTTGTCGGGGCTTCCTTGTGGTTATTCAGTGCTAAAGAAAGTAAACACAGTCGGAGGCCCGACAGGAACATGACAGAATACAGGGGGCGGGGGTTTATTTAGAGAGATTGAAAAAGAAAGACATGAAACAGCAGGTGGAGTGTGTTGAATGATATATGATGGAATGCTTTCACATTCAAAGAAGGAAGAGGAGTAGACTGAGGGCCCTGCAGTGCAGCAGAGGGTGCACCGAGGACTGCAAAGAACTTAAGTTGTTGATTTATCGCGCAAGTCAAAACCAAATAGCAGTTGCAAGGCTCCGGACAAATTTTTGCACTGATGCACCTTGCTTTTTCATTTATGTGGACCAGCACATAATTTAGGTGCAACCAATAATACAAATATTAATTTAACCTCTTGACACATTATGACAATGATTTTAAACAGGAACAATGTGTACATGTTTTTTTTGTTTAATTACACAATGGAGAAAATTGAAATAACCACAAATGTGAAAATAATCTGTTGAGTTTGAGGCGCACCAGTGTGATCAATGAACATGTTTATTCACATTCGACAGACTTTAGGCACATGTGTGACTGCTTTGGGCCCTGACTTGATGTGCAGACCCTTTGCTGGGGCCATGGGCTGAGAACAGCAACCGCTAAAACCCAAAGAGTGACAGTCACAACTCAATTCTCATTGTTAACTCTTCTGTTGTGTAGCAATTTGACCAAAATCCATTGCCATTGCCTCTGGACCAATATTTCCCGCATCGACCAATTGCATCTCTCTTTGGCAGGAGCACTTTATGTGCCGATTACTGAAGACAGATTCAAACATTTCATCTCGACTCACTGTTTGACTGAGAAAACAGTTACCTTGAACAGCAACAGTCATGTGGCAAAAGTTGTGGATCAGACAGCATTGGTTGTTAAAATCCCCTAAATACAGGGAAAGATGCAGAATAAGAGGCCCCAGGCAAGATGGAAAAGAACAGAGGAAAGCCATCAAGTTTTTTATAATCTATATCGCAATTTTGATTTACTCCAGAGCCTTCAATTATTGAAAAAGAAATCACAGTTCATGTGAAATTAACAGTTTTACACAATTAGTGTACAGCATCGTTATGTAATCACTCATCACTGCTGCATTATAGCTAGTTTAGTGCTGGTGGATGGGCACAGTGTGTGCTGGCGGTAGTTCGCTCAGCCATATGGCAGAGTCGAATACCACAGAGGTGTCTGGCTTTAACTACCACAGGTGGCTCTGTGTTGTAAACATATCACTGGGAGGAAGTTGTTTTTTTTGTGTGTAATAATCGTCAATCTATGCAAATTTGTGTGACTGTGCTTGTAAAAATGTACAAGCCTTTCTTTGTTTAATCCTCCAAAGTTGGAATATTATTTTACTGACTCCCTGGTTATGTTTTTAATGAAAGCAATGCAGTTTGTAAATATTGTTGAAGGGCAGATCATTTTTATAATTTTTTTTACCACAGTAGGTATGCTGCACTCATGCAAACACACACAATCGACCCTTAGATGATGATTGCACAACAATGATTATTACCAATAGGATTTCACTTGAGTTGTTTTTGTTGGGGCTTTTATGACGTAACCTCGTGCTTCCATTCCCAATATTTCATCACATGATTGCACTGTTCCCTTGGAGCATAGTTGCTATCTTTACTTCATTTTTGTTTGTGGTATAATATTACTATTGTACAAATTCATTAATTCTCTAACCGAATTATAGAAGGCCAACCTCGAAGAATAAGGAGTAAACTGAAGTTAGCATATTTGATATTATTTGTTTTATGGATTCTTGACAGGTCATTGGGATTCCCTGCTTTGGAAAGACAGATGAAATTACTTTCAGTAACAGCGAAATGGTGATAATAAGACACATAATCAGCTATTTTATTGGCAGATAAGAGGAGACACAAAGCCTTTTATTGCAAGCAATTACTCAGGGGAATCATCATAATTTTGTTTGTGTGACAATGCAATGTTTCTGTAGGTGTCTGCTGCTTGGCCACAGAGGTTCTTCTCTGTATCTGTAAGTAGTCAATGTGCTTAGACTGAGGATTGTGAAAACAAATCCTCAATGTTTAATCTCAAATAGTGCTTCAGTTTTCCCATCATCAGATGACAGATAAACAGAAGAGTCAGCGAAAATGCACAGTGCAAAGACATGTGAAGGTTTTTCTTGAAGCCACTGGTCAGGAGCCCTGATAGTCAAAGTGAAACAAACACACACAGATAAGCATACAGGATTGCCCATCGTCTATGGAACAAACTAATAGAACATCACTGAGCTCGTCTACTCTCAGGCTAACATGATCATAAGCTTACAAAAACAAGCAAACACTCCTGAGCTAACATCCACACCTCTTCTTTTTATGGATGGATTTTACAAGGTCATAGTCAGTGGATTCTGTATTGATCGGCCGAACCACTGTCTTTTAGCCTTTGTGCTTGGTTTTGGTAGTAAATCCTGAGGCACTGAGTGGTTTCAATTGGCCTCAGAGGCAGCCGGTGTAATATTATTTTATTCCAGGGGTCATAATTTATCCTGTCTATAATATCCCCACTGAGGCTGTTGGGAGGAGGATGCAGTTTGTCTTGCGTGTTCAGGTTGGCTGCTCAAAGAACCCCTGTGTTTTCTCTGTGCGCTTTTTCCAAAGGACAGCGAGCATTAGCAGTGCTTACATAATCCGATCCTTTCTTCTCAACTGCAGTTCCCCCCCAATCCAGACTGTGTCTCCTCTCCTCCATCTTCAGCATAACCCACTTCTGCCCAGGGGCTTGCAAATACGCGCATATTCCATCCCCTTTTTCACAGCTCCTTGTGTGTGTGTGTGCGTCTGTGTCTACATGTGTATGTGCACGCACAAAGCTGTGTGTCACCTCATATCTTTTCAAACCAAATTCTTGCCACTTTTTTTTGTTCTGAGTCACAAAGCGGCACCACATGCCTGTGCATGTTCCTGCTCCCTCAGATTTAGAGCTGAACTAAAGGAGACCTGAATCAATGTTTTCAGCGCCACGTCGGTTCCATTTTTCATCAGTTATTCTTAGTTACCTTCCTCTTTCCTCCTCAAAAGAGGAAAGGGAGCTGGAGAGAGATGGACCCGATACCACTGACTACAAGCGAGAGGAGCCGGATGAGACGTCTTTTGTGAGAAACTGTATTGCCCAGATCAATATGCCATCATAGGAAATGCACTGAGTGAATTGAGAGGCCAATAATGAGCTCAGCGAGTCTACAAGGTCTGCGAAATTAAACACATTGCTCACTTGCTGCAGATATCGGTAGGCCTTGACTCTTAGTAATCATATCTGTGCCCTAATGTCAATGGAAATCGCTAAGCTGGAACCTTGAGAAAAATATCCAGACCCCAGTTTATTACTTTATTCAGTCCCCAGGTCTCCAGCGTGCTTGTGCTTCTTTTGATTCCTCTGAAATGCAACAATACAACCCTCCATTAGCTTCAGCTGGGATATTGAACTGTCAATTCCATTTTAAAAATCTGCAACTGTTGTGATATCCTCTCAGAGTTGTACCTTTTTTTTGTCTTCCACCCACTCAGTTTACAAGGTATGAAGTCTAAAAGCCAATAAACATTAAAGAGGTTGGTAATAATTGCAGGATTTCCTTTAATAAGACTTGTCACTAATTGTATTTTTATGATGGCTGCAGACAGTCAGTTAGGGCACAGATTTTCGTTGATGCAATCTTAATTAACGAATTTGATTAAAACTTCCAATTTCATTATTCCCTCCTTGTCACTTCCTTGCCTAAATTAAACATTTTGGTATTTGAACGCAGTATTTTAGATCCTTTTACACCACACTTCCATTATAGTGATGTGTGTCATTGTGTTTTAATTGTGGTCACATTACAGACCTTCCTGCAGCCTTCAGTCTTCGGTCTCCAGTTCTTCACACCAGCCCCTTTCACTGGTAGACAGGTGGCTTAAGGGTAAATGGAAGCTCTGGAAGGTTGGGAAGGTTGGCTTTTTAAAATATAGGGCAGCCTTCCTAATAAGGTGTAAATATCAGGCCTGTGTCATAAGCGTAGCGAATTGCTTTTTGACAGTATATTTAAGATGGTAATCGACTGTCATTTACCCCATCCAATTCCCTCCGAATTGCTACATGTGCCTCAGTGCCCCACCCTCTCCCGCTCTATCTCGCTTCCCTTTTCTTTCTATCAGCTGTCTCTTTCATTTTTCCTGCCTGATTCTTACATAATTCATTGGTGGTGAGAGGGCAGGGCCTTCCCAACGCACGCACGCATACTTCAGGATTTAAATCATAAATCCCGCAATTGTTGTTTGGGCTTCAGGAGAATGTTATTTGACAGAGTCGTGGCTTCCTTACCTCAGTTTAACAGTGCATACTGTTTGCACCACTATAAAGTGTGTTCAAACCAAATTTAAACCATTAAAAATCGTATTAATTTTGGAAATTTTGGAATTTAACAAACTGGATACTCACACGTTCCCCTTCTTGAAATTCATATTCCTGCCAACTTCCATTTTAATCGGTGGTGTTCTCATGAAAAAAAGAAATATAGCAAGGCTTGTGTTCCTTCAAGGCGCTAGCTTCACCTGCTGTCTTCTTATCCGTCGGTTAACTGCTGCTGAAATGCTGTTTGTCATTGGCCACTCAGGAAATGGGCTCTAATTGCTCCTGCCATCACCGCAATTAATTTGCAGAAAAGATTAGACAGATACACAGCTGCTAATGCCCCC
>OMLP01007935.1:20139-35482 GCA_900302685.1 Spondyliosoma cantharus | reverse complement strand
CTCTCTCTCTCTCGTACTCCCTTGCCTGAAATTAGTGAATGGAGATTGATTGTTTGGCTTCATCACTGGAAACAAGAACGGGCCTCCGGTCTGAAAAGCCTGTGTGTGCGCGCGCCCGTGTGTGTGTGTGTGTGTGTGTGTGTGTGTGTGTGTTTCAGTGTGTGCAAACGTAAAAATGTGAACACAGATCTGTTTGTGTTTATTTGATCTTCACCTCTGCAGAGTCATCGGTCTCTGGAGTATGTGGACCCTCGCTGTCGTAGCTGTCCAGGCTCACGATTTCTGTTGAGCAGCATGTTTTTTAATAAGCAAACTTTGTGCCAGAATCAAAAGAGACATTTCTCCATGCTAAAACGCCGGGCCTCCCACGCCACTGTGAGCAGATAAAACATTTGCAGCTGCTCAGACGTCTTTAACAAAACAGCTATTCAAGTTCAAAAAACAGCTGAACCCGTCAGATCACAGAGAGAAAAACATGAGAATTAAAATAGCTCCTTCCTATTAAAATTTACTTGTCTCCTTCAGCTCTCACTTTGTACTCCCTCCCTCCTCCAGCAGCACTGGCAGCTAATTTTCAGTGTTCTTCCACTCTTGTATGTGACAGCTGCTAGAAAACACTGATTATAGCACTGTTTTGTTAAAGCAGGGGAATAATAGAATGGTAATTAACTTTGCAAAGCCTTTACGAAGCCCCTCTGTACATTTTAACATGATTTAAAATAAAAGTTACTGGGCTGACAATCGTATATTCTGTCGGTTTGTGTTTGACACTGAAAACAACTGATCTTGTCTATGAGAGAACCAAGAAAAGAAAAGAGAGCGTGAAAGTGTGGCTGTGCAAGCAGCTACGTGGGTGTGCATGTGTGTCTCTGCATGACAATGAAGGTGCAAAGAAAAGTATGAGATCAAGATATCAAGTGGCACATTGAGAGCTGAAATTATGGGAGAAAAGCCTAGGAGGCCCTTATTTTTCATGATTTCAGAAGTAAAAACTGCAGCAGTTTATTGAGTAGAGTCACTCCAGATCATTTAACCCATCAGCTAACAAACATCTCCTGATGGATCAGACTGAGAGCGGCTGAGCAGATGTGAAAGAGAGCTGTGAGTTTGGGGGCCGAGTTTGATGATTAATGATAGACAGTGATGTCACCGCTCCACCAGCCAGCTAATGATCCAACCACATCTCCTATGTCCTTACGCTGCACATCCAGTTAGGCTGATGGATAACTTAAGTCAACTGCACTCAAACAGGCAATTTAAAATTGTTGTGAAGTGGGACAAATCAGCAGGACACACTAACTTAAAGGAGCTGAAAAGAATGGTTAAAAGTTTTGGGAAATGTGAACGTAATTGTTGTTTTGCCGAGAATTAAATGAAACATAGTCTCATGTCTGTCAATTAAGTTCCTAAATCCATTCTGACACTCTAAATGAGAGCCTGGCTGTACAGTAGTACAGCCTGCGCTTCCTGCATGAATCAATGAGCTGTCAGAAATTGGAGAAAAGAAAAATGTTCCAATTGAAAAAAATACATGTAGCTTGTCAACAAGGAGAAATAAAGTATGATGAAAAGTGCTTCTGTAACATGTCCACGAAAATACATTTTTAGAAAGATAGGCTACTAGCTTGCAGTTAGCTAATGTTACCCACACAAACAGCAAACTCTTCTCTGCTTCTGTGTGTTGAGGTATTGTGGTTAATTCGACTATCAGTCTTCAGTTTCTACATTTAGCTAGGACTGCCAACTGTTCAGGAGGTGATTAGTTTAGCTTAGCTCAAAAACTGAGTACATGTGGAGCTCGCAACTAGCAGCTGTTTGTTTTAAACTCCCTCCTACTAGCACATCTACAGCTCACTGATGAACATGTTACAGTAAAAACAACAAATTGTTTGAGAAAAAGTAACACTGTAATGGTAGTCGTTTCTGGACAAGCTAGCATAACTTTCATCAAAACTGTCATTCTTACCTTACTGTTTATGTATTGCGTAAACAATGAATGTGTTAATCAGGGGCTTTGGAGGTGTTGGTATGAGTTTTTCACTTTGGACAGAGCTAAGCTTGCTGTTTTCCACTGCTTTCAGTCTTTATGCTAAGCTAGGCTAATCGCCCACTGGCTACAGCTCTGTTTTTAACACGCAGATATGAGAGCCGTATCCAACTTCTCACCTGACTCTGAATTAGCATAACATTTTGAATTGTTCCTTTAAATGTTTTTGTTTGATTGTCTGATATGTAATTTAGCTCCAACTCTTTCTTACCCTCCAGAGGGTCTCTGGTCAGCCCCAGCTGGCTGATGATGTATCGAGGGATGTCTGCCTTCATCAGTTGTCCCTCCTTGGCGTGATCCTCCGCTGCCTCCAGCAGATGGTAAAACTCTTCAGGGTTAAACTCCTGTTGTTGGAGAAGAAAAAAGTGCAAGTGAGAAAGGAAGCTACAACATATATATATCTACACATACACACCTTAAAACTTAAACTTTCATGGCTGAAGATCCACTGCCAGTCAAAGGAGTTCAAATGTACTTTAAAAGCTACATATGAATACTAAAATATTCACTATAATTACAACAGATAACTGTCATATGAAGAAGACACACCTTGTGGCTTAGCATTAAATATTTATATTGTCATAATATTGCTGCGGCAGCCAAACCAAATTTTTATTATCTGATTGTTATCTGATTTTTTTATACTCACAAATATTGATATTGCATTATCATCAAACATCTAGTATTTGGGGGCTACTATTGGTGCCAATGTGTTGATAACATATTACAAATATACAGATATATTTTTTCCAGCCCTGCAGCTGGGTTTTGACACAAGATCACAGACTTCCTGGTTAGCAGTAACAAAAAGATAACAGCTATGAAAGGATTACTGTTACTGAACTGATGTTGTATTGTGTCAACCAGCATCTATGTAATTCCAGTTGTGCTCCTCTTACAATCACAAAAATAGGATTTACTTTAACCTGCTGCAAATTCAGGACCAGCTCTATTGGGCTGTCAAACAAACACAATCACTGTTAATACACCTGCAAACTTTAAATTGCTTTCTTGCAACATCTCTTTTTTCTCAATGAAACAGTCTTTTGTGATGTCCTGTGGGATTCAGTTTCATTCCTGTTGGTGGAATAACATTTTGATTAGAAAGCAGAGCCCGGGGCAGCCGGGATCATTTCCTTCCTCCCCTGCACTCTCATATCTGCTCCCCTCGACCAGAGAAAAAAGAGAGAGTACGGAGAGGGGGAATTAACCTGCCTCTCTGATAGCTTGCTCGGCTCCAGGTTAATATTCTTGCAGCTAACAGCCTACTGACTGTGTGACATTTTCACCAAATCAGACCTTGTGACTGACTTGAATGCTAAATGAACTCTACGGCCGTGGACAACATTTTTATCTCCATGTGTCTTCTGCTCTCTAACCTAAGGGCCGTGAGGATCTTAAGTCCCATCCACATCCTGCCTGACCCTATCGACCCCTTCCGATGGTAGCCTTGGCAACGGAATGATGAGCCGGGAGGGTGGGAGGAGGGACAACGGCAATGATGAACATGTGAGGCCATCAATCAGGGCGCCAATATCCAGGTATGGCTAATCCTCCAGTATACACAGAGACGCTAAGTAGGTTGAAGTGAGTTAGTGTATGTATCAACATGCCAAGGACACGGCTCCGTCTCCCAGCTGATCTGACGTGTTGCTGAGAAGACCGACAAGTGGTGGAGGTGGAGAGAATATTTTACAGTCTTGAGTTAAGTTGGAAAAATATCCCGCGGCAGTGAGCGTGTACTCTGCTGCTGCAGAGATGTGCAGCATGTCTGATGTACTGAGCTTAACAAAAACTGTGACCTCTTGTGCATAATATATATTCATACATTTAATTTATTAAGAAACTGAATGTGAAAATACATTTACTGGAGGCACGTGCACACATACATTAGTATTTCTGAAAGTGAGTGAATGTAATAAATATGCAACACAAGTGCAAAAAGAAAGTAAACGTTAGAAGAGGTTGGATTTTTAGATGCAACACTAGCCTCTTCATCAAAATGTTGAGGCTACCACAACAAAGAACAGAGAAGCTTGGAGGTAACCAAGGAGGGAATGTAACTTCATTCATTCAGTCTCTGTTTAGGACACAATTACCCCACTATATCTTTACATAGCAAACAACTGCTAGATTAATGGACAGAATCTCAGATGGAGAACCTTTGATGATATCAAATCTTTTGAAGATCCTTTTAGATACATGTTCCATCGTCTGTGACATACTGCATATCTACTGTATGCACCCTGTTTTGAATTGTGTTACCAGATGACAATCTCAGGATTCCTGCTAATGAAAGCGTTTTGTTCACAGGCTTAAAAAAGGAGCTGAATTATTGATGGCTGGAGCAGAGCTCAGTCGTAGCAGCTTAACTGATGACTGAAGGAAGCAAAGGTTACGGTCAGCTAGTCCAATCTCATCTAAAAATGAATCGGATTAATTCTTCTACATTAGAATTCTTATCTCAAGGCCTTTGGTTTATTTAGTCCGTGGTTCAGTTTCTCTTGATTCCACATAGTATTATGAAATGAAGTGAAATGTGCATTCTTTATTATCACATCAATCAGAACTTTTAAACATCAGCACATCATTGTCAATAATATTGTAAAACCTGATCAGTGTACATTTTTAATTGCTTTGGCATGTAAATTGACAGAAGCTCTGTTTAATATTGAGTACTTATTTTTATCAAAAATTTTGAAAAATGAAGGCCACACTAGACATACCTCCATCAGTGACCCTGAATGTGAGTAAGTCGGGGACTCACAAAAGAAATGTTATAAAAAGGATGGTTAAAGACAAAGTCACAGAAATATTCTGACTTTCCGTCCTACAAGTATATTTAGGTTCTTTCATTAGACTCACTACCATCTAAGTGTACATTCTTTTCAAACTGCACATCTAGATATATTATATTATAATATAATATTATATATAGGTTATTTTTGAGACTTGAACTGAACTGACTGAACTCAGATCAGAAGAGTGCCCCTGTAACATAAGAAAAAACATCAGGATCTGAGAGGGAAACCGTCCAAGGAACCCCTGACGAACCTTTTACAAAGACTTGTCACTTTCTTGTGGTTAGAACTGGAAGATAAAATATATGCAAGTCCTTCCGAGGGCAGCTTAAAAGATCAAATTATTATTTTAATTTTGCAAAGCAGAAAAGACACTCAGAGTACATTCATCAACACATCTTAAATGTGTTTGTATCTATACATCTTACTCTCTCTGTTACAAATGCTTTCTCCTTCTATCTCATGTCTGAAATACTGAGATATGATAATGGTTTATTCTTTCTTTTCTCTGCAGCCATGGAAGTCAACGTCATCAGGCACAGTATGTTCCTGCTGTGGGCCTATATTGACATTGCTAATTTGCTGCAATTGAAGGTTTTTGATTTCTATACCGCAAATGGGATAAGACAGAGATTTGGGCACATCTTGTCTCTGTTTTTAAGGAGATTTTATCTAGGTATCTTGTTTCAGAGAGTACTTTCTTTGTATCAGTGTATCAATAAATGTCCTTTATTTTGAATCCCCCAACAAACTACTGTTGATGGGAAAATACGATTTAACATGGTCTTTGTATTTGTTACAAGTAAAAAAAAAAGAAAAAAAAAAAGAAATGTAAAAGGTTTTTAAACAAGCAGAGTGACAGCAAAGCTTCCAGCTGTGACACATTTAGAAACCCTGTGTTTCATCACTTCAGACTGAATACACAGTAGACAGCCTGACCCAGTTCTGCTCCTTCTTTAATGCCATTGCAGTGTGAAGGAGTTGACCCTCCATCTCCGTGTGGGAGGACAGGAATCTTTACCAGCACTAGCAAGTAGAACACACTCAGGAAGTAAAAAAAAAAGAAAAGAAAAGATCTTGTCTCGATCTTATCTTGATTCAATAAATGCTAATTTTGTGAATCCTTATCAGTGTGTGTGACTGCGTTATCAGATAGAGGGATGGAACTCACCAAACACTCGAGGAGCCTGGCTGGACGAGATATGATGATGAAGAGCTTTTTGACTAGCTCGATTACGAAGGTGAGCTCCGAACTCTCCGAGCGCTCATACGCCTGACAGTAAAGGAGAGACAGACAGGGTCAGTTACACATGTGCAGAGTTTGAGCCGAGGCATCCCTTTACGTTCCTCTCCACCTCCACAACTCACATCATTCAGCAGCTTCTCCAGGTTCTCCTGCAGTTCACAGAAGTAGACGCTGGTAATTAGGCCTTCTCGTGATTTGGTCAGGCAGTCCCTGGCCAGCTCAGCTACCTGGTGGTGGATGAAGCTGAGGACCCCATCAGCCAGAGGCAGGACGCTCTCTGGACAGTAGTTGTGGATGAACTCTGCCAGCCTCTCTTCCATCTGAGCTGTGGCCTGATAGAATACAAGACGATCAGTTAGTGTCACGTCACGTGGACTTAATTTAATGTCAGAGAATTCATATCAAATATCAAGAATGTCATATCATGACTCCAGAGTTTGTTGACCTTAAGGTTTCCATACTTTCCACAGTTTTGGCTGAGATATCAATTAACCTTTGCATAATAATGTAATAATAAAACTAGTTCATTCATCAAACTTAAACATCATCATCTTTGATGATCAAAATCTGTATTCTGATATTTTTTTTGCAATTTACCTTTGTGCGGCCTGTGCTCTTCCAGGTCACCATGGTGGAAAGGGCTCCACACTCTTAACATATATTTTATAATATACTTGTATCAGATATTATTTTGTTGGTCTGTTCTGTACGTGTGCCTCTATTGCATTTCCATCCTGGAAGAGGGACTGTGACTCTTCCTGAGGTTTCTTCTTTTTTGTGGGGAGTCTTTCCTTACTCAATTCGACGGTCTTGAGGCCCAGACACAAACTGACACCATAAACCAGCTGCATCGAAGGCCAACTGTTGCGTCACCTCACGTCTCCTGTGTCTCGGACAAAGAGCTGCACTTGAACATGTCGCAAAGAGGACAGCCGGTGGCCATGAAGATTTGTAGGTTCTGTGCCTGCATGAAAGAAAATATCTTTCTGCCAATATATAAACCTGTGTTAAGATTAAGCAGTGACCAAGAGGCAAAGAAGAAATATTGAAGAGAAACTGCCCTGCAATTGGCCCACAAGCTTTCGACAAGGGATGTCCGGTGCTGACTAGAGCCACTGAGGCTCACTGACACAATGCCTGATGGCTGACCGTCAATATGGTGTGTCAGAGCCTATAGGACATCTGGTGTCATGCACTGAACAGATTGCACAGCCCACTGAGGCATTGTGATTTGTGATTTTGGCCAGTAAGAATAAAATTGACTTGACTTGATTTGAGCAGGTGCTGCCTCAGATAGGACACAGCCTTCATAGGTAATTTCAACCTATAATTGCAACCTTTTTTGGCCACTAAGGGACAGAATTTATCCCAGCATTGACATATTATGTTGATAATGCCAACTTATCACTGCTTATTTACATATCATGCAGTTCAATTATCATTATCAAGATTCGTATAGCTCTGCTTTTGGTCGCCACCAACCTTTCCTGAGAGAAATATATATCTCTTTAGATGCTAAATGCTCCATCTGCTTGCTTGTCCCATTGTGTCTGTCTAGTCTTGGGTGCGAATCCAGGCAATGTGCAGTGGCATTTTCACTAAAAAATCTGCAGACGAAAAACCAGCTCTATGAGAGCAGAGTAAACCAAAATAGTAAATTGTCAGGCTGGTTTCAGCATTAAAAATGAGCTGAACTTCTTCTGAAAAGCTTTGGGGATCTGTAGGCTTGTGTGATTATTCTCTGTGGGCTCATCATTTAACACTGTCACATTGTTGTCATTTTATTCACTGCTATTATAAAATATTGGGTATAGCTGCTTTAAATGTCACGCAGCACAAAGAATACTTGATGTGAAAAAGCCAGCAGCATTCAAGTAGTCTTTTGGGAAGAATACAAGGCAGTCTAGATTAAATGTTGTTAAACACATGCAACATTATCAGAATGTAGGCTCCTATTAAAAACATATTTCAGGTATGTAGCTGCAAATTATTCTCTTTATAATTAAGAGATGTTGAGCCTTCATTCACAATCCTGGCCAGTGTGCAACAGTATGTGGGAACCTCATTTGTGCAGCTTCACAACGTATTACTGCGAATGAGCAGGATGATGGTAATGGTGTATGTGTGTGTGTGTTTCATTAAGTACAGACAGGTGTGTGTGGAAATCTGCTTGCAGAGTAACATACATTTCCTGCTCTGTACTTCCCTGTTAATGGAAACATTTGACTCTCGCAGACACTGAGTCATGCATCCACGCTGAGTATATAAGTCAAGATAAGTGATTTAATTGATTTTGTGCTGGAGATCAAAGAAGGTCAGCTTCTACCATCTCAGACATGGCCGACCTCCAGGAGTTTTCACACATTGCAGAGTCAACAGCTTTACCAAGAACAGTGAAATGAAATCTTAGTCGCAGCCCTCTGACTGAAAGCTGCCTTTATGTTGGAGGTCAGAGGAGAAGAGTAAGCCTCTTTCAAAGTAACAAGGGAGATAACAGGTTAGTACAACAGATGTGTGTATGAGGGAAACACGTTATCAGGATGTATCCGGGACAACTTAATGGATGCCGGCGTGTCCTAACAGCCTGTAGTTTGATGAGGTCATAGGAAGTTTTTGCAACATACATCTTCAGTGCCTGTGATTCCAAGATTGATGAGTAACATCCAGGACTTAAAGGCCCCATGTAGTGGAAAGACTATTTAATTAGAAAGCAGGTCTGGGTGCTATATACTGTTAATACCGTGAAAGTATAAAAACACTCGATGGAGGACTGCACACATCCCCTAATCGACTAGTACAGCCTTGGTTGCTAAACCACAGACAGAGGTGAGGGGGTTATGCCTGTGGAGCAGCAGAAGCTTTAAAGAGATAGGCAGACACAGGGTGAACTGAGGTGCTGCAACACTGGACAGTTTAAATGTGCTTTGTGAATATTAAAACATGTTAACATTTTCTAGTAGACACCCATCACTGTCGCCTAATCTTACTAAGACTGAACGATTCCTTGTTGAAGGAAAAGGCTTTTGTGAATGATCGGCTGTTGTTCTCAGACCATATGGTGATTGTAGCTTCTTTCTGCAGGTTTATCCTTCAGGGCATCAGCGAGACGTATACAGTATTTATCACAGGATGCTATCCTAGTGTTGCTCCAGGTATCAGACATCTCCAGGGTAGACAAGACCAATGTTTCGCTGGCTTATATGATTTTGCGTATGGTGATATCCAAAATACAACAGCCTTTCCGATCCTGACCTTGCCTTAACAGCCCCCTGTCAAGTCCCTGATTTTACACCTGACCTACAACCCCAGGAAACCTTTTCACTTTGTCAAGAACTGTCATATCGACTGTTCCACTGGAGCGCTACTCTCAGAAACATCCTTACAAACATGTGGCTACACTGCTCTCCATTCTAATATGCACTGGATCCCAGCAGGGATCAGGACTGCAGAAACCTGCATATCTTCCAACAAACTCAGGACCTATTCACCTCCATATTCATCCTCCATGCATCACTCTCCAGTGTTGCTCCCATTGGAAGAAAAACTAAATTCTAGAAAATGATTTTTAGGTTGTTGACTAGTTGTTTGAGACACACGGAATCAAAATGATTTCAATGTAATTCAGTGCAGTTTAAGAGAAAGCCGCTGACTGCATGGATATTGTTTGTGTTTGTGCTTTACACTTGTGTATTTGTGTGTATGAGGCTGACCTTGGGGAAGCGCTCCTTGTAGACATGGTTCATCATCACTATTTCATTGTCATAGCAGGAAGGCGAGCGCCCCGGGCTGAGGGGAGACAAACACAGAGAGCAGGAGTGTGATACACAGCACTGAGTGAGAAAAACAAAGAAGGCAGGAGTGAGGGGAGGCAGCCTGAGAGACAGAGAGATGTATTTTTTCACTTGAAGGAAGGAATAATTCACTGCTTCCTCCCCACATGTCCTGTCTGTACATTATGCTAATCAATTGATCAGGAATTCAGTACACTCGGTTTAGTTCCTCTAATGGATCCGGTGTCCTCATGCACGTTGCACAGCACTCATCATAATCCTCAGACATCGGACTCACACGTAGACTTTTTAACACATGCTGGGATGAAAGGCAAAGCAAACTCAACATGTGGCAGAGAAGAAGCCCCTAAGACGTAATACTTCCACCCCACTGCAGCTCACACAGTGCTGAATTAGAAATTCACCAAAGAAAAGCATGTCATGATTCATGAAGGGATGTCTTGTGGGCAAACACATTATAGCTTCAGAGAAAGGTGTGATATGAATAGTGATAATGAGGCACGTCAAGGAGCACAATGCAGCCGCTCTATATACTGAAGCTACCAGATAGGCGATTATCTAGGGCAGCGACTGCTGAGGAGCTTCATATGAAAACTGAATACTGATTAGCAGTGACGTGTTGTGTGTAGTTGGGGCATGCTGCATCCAGTGGGGGGGCGATAATAGGTGTGGTTGGTGGGAGTGCACACCAGATATTTTGCTAATAGAGAAACTGCTGCTTGAAGCACTGGAGGGTGGACTAACACTGATATAATTCAAGTGGTTGTGAGCAACTCAGTGCTGTGTTCAAATTTTGAGATACTTCACTTCACTTGATTGGATATTATATTATATTGTACTAGTCGTTTTACTACATCTGTGTGTAAAGACATAAAACATACAATCAGCTCTTGAACTATGATGCTACCAATTTATCTTCCCAGTACTACTACTACTGTTCTGTTATTGCCAAGATTTAAAATCTTAGATATTCATATGTGAGATTATTTGTCGCCGTTTGAAAGTGATTGACTAGTTTCTATCATTGAATTCATTGCATATTCTTAAATTGTTCATTAATATGTCTTCTGGGCCTCAATTATTCAGGAAATTCTGAAATTGTGTAATTTACTGGCTGCATTAGAGTAAAAAGTCACGTTCTCTTTCACAAAAAAAGCTCAGTTCAAGAAACAGCATAATCATCATACATAATCTGCAATTTATCACTAAAATCAGTGACTTGGCTCGTTTGGATCAGTTTATTGTTGGTTCATATCACCACTCATTCTTCTTTAAGCAGCAGTTAAAATTGGCTGCCCGTTGATCTAAAAGTTAAAATGGTAATTACACATCAGTAATGATACAATACAATACAATAATTAGTACGTCTATTTGAAATGGTGTATTTTATAATGTGGTATTGATATTTTTACCTACCCCGACTTTTTATTAATATAAAATAACTATTACAGTATACCTAATGATAGTGACAAATCCAGACATGTTAGTGACAGAGCACACATCTGAAAGACTAAAAAATTGTAGAAAGTAGGGTAAACCATGTGTTCATTTAACTAAAGAGGAAACATGTTTTATTTTCATTCAGCCTCATATATATGCTCCAGCAAAAATATTGTCATTAATTTAAAAGCGAGTGAATAGACTGAGTCTTTCATCTCATTAAAAGGCAGAAAATGAAGCCTTTACAGGACCGATGCGTGAACAGAAGGTGAATTATACAACATAAGCAACAAAAAGGCTTGTGCTCTAAATAAATGATTGAGAGCCCTCTGCATCTCTTCGTGACACAATGAAGTTGTTCCTGCACGCTTATTAAAGCTTCCCTTTCATAATCATAAAGGGCTCCTGAAAAGCTTGACATGTTAAATTTTGGTTTCTTATGCCTTATTTTCCTTCACTAGATAAAATCAATCTTTGAGCATAGGTGATCAAAAAATGATTCAATTTCACTTATTTAGCCAGAAGACAACACAATGTTGAGCAACGAATCATTAATGTTTTGTATCTAGAGAAACGTGTCACAACATTATTTTCAGCTGCGCATGAATGTAAGTGGGGCAACTTCCTGCTACGTGAAGAAAACCATCACTTTATATGAAGTCTGCTCTCAGGGACTAATTACATGAAGAAAACCTAAAACAAGTGGATGACTCGAGGGGAGTGTCTTCATTTGTTGACATTGTCTCTTGCCCATGACCTGCTGCCCTCTCACCTGAGGCTTCGAGAGCGAGGCCGGACGTGTGGCGAGCGCCGGCCCCCGTCATCGTCCGTGATGCTCTCTGTGCTGCCAAAGTGCTTGGACAGGAAGTGCAGCTCATCCATGGTTGGCTGGAAGGGCAGCTGGTGCAGACGCTCCTGGGATGAGCTGGATGACTGCAGAGAGAGACAGGAGGCAGAAAGAGGCAAGGTTAAAATGTGAACTGCCCTTTGTAAGATGTTCTCTTTCTTTAAAAGCCTCTGTTGAAGCTGCAACATCAATAGTTTTAAAAATAGATATCCACTGATGGATAAACCAAAAACAACAAATGGCAAAAACACCTTAACTGAAGTGGTGACAGTAAGAAAAGAGAAGAGAAGAGGGAAAATAGGAGAAAAGAGAAGAGAGCACAAGGTGTACTATGATGTGAGTGGGTGGAAAGAACTGAAACAAAGAAGCGACTAACTTAAAAGAACAAGGAAGGAAAGAGAGAGAGGCTCAGAAGCAAGAAAAATATCCAGAAGGAGTGAGTGTAGGAGGGCAGAGCAGAATAATGCAGACTGAAAAACCGGAGCAAAAAGACTGCAGGGAATGAAAAAGTCACTCCATGTAAAAGTTGACTGCTGCTTTAAGTGTCTGCTGCCTCGGGGGGGTTAATGGCAGTGCTATTCGGTTTTAAACAAAAGACTTTTCTTCAGCGCAGGAGGGAAAAACCAGCTTGGATCAATGGGAGGTTTAATGAACACATCTCCCAATGGGACGCCACGGTTGGCTTTGGCCACACAACGATTTCTGCTATAAAAATCCATTAGAAACTCCATTCAGGTCTCAGCCACTTGCAAGCTGCAGAAAAGGGCTGAAATGATGATGTCAACAGAATCAATTAAGAAGTTCCCCAAAGACACAGAGAGCTCAGAGACTGAGGGGAAATGCCACAGGATGCGATGGTTGTCACAGAGGAAAAAACTGTCTAACTCTTTCTCTCTCAATTCACTGAACCGCATTCAGATTTCCTTCAGTTGAGTCTTAGTCCCTCCAACTGAAGACGTGATGAGAGGTGCGTGGAAAGGCTGCATCAAGAAAGAAATCAAGAAAATACGTTTTTAGCATGTCCTTTCCCCTAAAGCGTCCGTAGCCGTAACTGATTCACCTCTCAGTCAGCTTTAACAGCTCTGGAGTTTCTTCTGATGTCCTGGAGTTTGTATTTGCACATTTACTGCATGTGCTGCCCAAATAATACAGCAATACAGTCACCACTTCCAGCATTGTTCCTCCCACACAGAGAAAAACAGAACATGAAATTAATCAATGCATGTTTACCCTTAAAAAAACAGTCTGTAGCATCTGCAAGTGCATCGAAAGTTTATTCTTTCCTTAAAATGTACGGATCCTCCCCGCCCCGACACTGAATGTACATGAGCCATTTCTACAACATTTTCTTTATGAAAGCTAATTTCTTTATTAGCATCTGTATTTCTGTTTGTAAATTCATAATATAAATAATAATTAAATGTTTTTCTTCTAGTTTCTAGAGTTGAATGTTTGAGCATCACTGTGCAGAATGATGTACATGATGTACAGAGGGTTGTTTTCACATTCATCTGCTCAAAGTGTACGTTTTCCCTGTGCTCATTGAAAATCTAATTTTAGGAGGCGGGCCTCCGAGCTCGATTTGTGACATCACAAACAGTTTGGAAGCCAATCCGGCTCCAATATTCAGCATACACAAGAGTGATGTGGAAAGCCTCCAGTGCACATACAGTGAGACTTGACTTTACAGTGGAGTAGGAGACATCTTGTGCCAAGCAGATAACTTGTAAAACAAAAAACACATTTATAGAAATTATTAATGAGGGAGAAGGAGTGGCTGCCATTTTAAGGCATTTCAATGTGTTAGTTACGCTTAAATTCTGCAGAAACCATGTCAGACACACATCAAAGAATGTGAATGTAAAGATGTGTAGAGCAGATCTTTAATAATCAAGCTTTTGATCGGCCGTTAGAGTCTCCTTGACGATGGTTTGAGCTTTAGGCCACTCTATATGTAGGCTGATCCGCCTTGGTTATGGGTGGGATGTTAGAGGACTGGGGGAGTGCGTTGTTGTAATAGGCTACATGATGTACACCGTTTTTTATGACTGATTTTAATATTAGAAAACAAAAACTGCAAGTCATAAAAAAACAAGCTTTTGATTCAGTGTTTCATAATTTGCAGAATTAGTTTGGTCCTAATTTCTTTGGCAAATTGGAGATATGAGAAAGATTTGTTTTCTTAGCAATTGGAAATGTAATCTACTGACAGAAGATAATTTCTTCACCTGTAAGGTTTGATCTCTCTCCATCTTCTATCCTGTCTCAACTTCACTTTCAACTGTTTACATTTCTGACTATTTCTGTAGCTTTTCTGCATAAATTTGGTTCATATCTACCGCTTCGTATATAGGAAGCACCTCCACACATGCACACACACACACATCTCTTCGTTTCATCTGCTCTGTTCAGTATGCAAGGGTCCTGCTGTAACTAATCAAGCGAGTAATGACGCTTGTATGGGGTGGAGTGGGGGAGGAGGAGTGATGGAGGTTGAGAGGAGTATGGAGAGACTGAGAAAACCATCCTCAACCTCATCTACAGTAAAAAGAGATCAATCAGCCGCCTGCAGAGTATGTCTCTCTATATGTGCTGCTGTGAGGAGATGCATGAGGGGCAGTCAATGAAAGAAATGATGTGTGAAAGAGCTGCAAGGATACAGTGGAAGTGATTGTGTTCAAGATGGCACAAAAATGTACAGCGGGTAGATTATGAGCCAACACCTAGCCTCCACCTGAGCGTCGCACACATTAAGGTCCATTTCTCAAATGGACTATTTACCAAATGGGCCTTGGCAGAGTTCATTAAGATGAGAAGTCCTCTCAGGCTACAAACATCTTTCACTCAGACGAAACTGAACATTGTTGCTGTCTCTCTGTTTGCTTTCAAAACAAGTTTCACTTCCACCTACACTCGATCCTATTTGTCTCTGCTGCCCCTCTTTGTCATCCATCTCTGCCTCTCTGGGAATTAAGTGACAAAGAGAGAAATAGTGCAGCTGTGACGGAGAAATTCGGATTGGTTACATTTAATTTCCATTATCGTTGTTCTGCGTTTTGCAGAAAAGCCAAGTCATCAGCTGCAGATAAACCAGGTCGATCATATCTTAGCAACTGATTAGTTATTTTTAGTTCTGCTTTACATGTGATGCATGTTCTACTGAAATCATCA
>OMLP01007935.1:2129-20119 GCA_900302685.1 Spondyliosoma cantharus | reverse complement strand
GCCAGTACAAAGTCACAGGAGTGTGTGTGTGTGTGTGTGTGTGTGTGTGTGTATGTGTGTACGCATGGTATTTAGCGGCAAGTTCGGCGTGTAATCATTTCAAAGCAAGTAGAACAGGGGACTTCAGAACTTGAATTTACAAGCAGAATAGCACTCACCAATTTTATTCATGAAAATAGATGCAAATAAATTCTGTGGGTGAGATCCATATTCATGCAAAGAATACAGAACACACCTCATCAATTTAGCATTGGATGAAAAGAGTAAAATACAGTGTTGTATGTCGATTTCATGACTTGTGCAGCAAATTTATCAAGAGAAGAAAGAGTAGATCCAACACTTTGGTGTCAACAATCTTTTTTCTGGTTTGTTGGATAAAACTGAATATAAAAGAAAGTGCAGTTTTTGATCCTTGTCAAACAATGAAGCGTGAGGACGTGAAGGAATTTCTCTACTTCGCCACTGACTTCAGGGGACTTTTCAGGAGACTGCTGCTGCACTGTGGTGTCCTGTTTGATCGCCACAAGTTTTGTGTTACAAGGACGCACTTAGTCAGCTCTATCCCACATTTGAGGAGGCACAAGGTGCAGTAGCTGCTGCAGTAATAATACCGTACATAACAGAAGACGGAAAGTTCCAGCCACTATGGTATACACCACTCTGGTGATGTTGGGAGAAGAAAACACAGAACTGTCTGGATGCAGGCATTGATTTGACAAAAAAATGACTCACTTTCTTTCACATACGCGTAGGCTCGGAACAATTTAGGGGGATTTTCCTGATATATAAACTCATACAAAGATAATCCCACTCAATCGCTACTTATGACCCATTAGAAGTGAGTGTCAGTGTCTGTATCTGAAGAAACCCTGCTCTCTGCCTATATTTTCCTTTTTGCTGTGTTTGTGGGATTTCTTGGCGTCAACCTTTGGCGTGTAGACCTCATCAACAGGGTTATGAAGTCGGAATGCTATAAAGACATAAAGACCATTTGACTTTGCTGTCTTCCATCTCTCTCCTCTTCTCTCAGGCTGCAGCTCTGTGTGTCTGTTTGCCCGAGGGTGGGACTGAGCTACACATTCACACACAGAGCAGAGAGGCAAACAGTGGACAGGATGAAGCTTTCACTTCGGCTGCATTCTCATAAAGTCCAGAGAGTTGTGTGGAGGTGTAGCTTTATTTAATAGTAACAAAAAAAAATTATTTGTTAAATTTTTCTGATTCACTGCTTTGTTCTCTCTCACACTGCTCCCTCTCTTCAGTTACCCTCTAGCTCGCTTGACCACCACTCCTCTCTCAGTCTTGTGTAATTGGGGAGAAGGGGCCAATTTTGAACGAAAAATCCTGCATAGTATACCTTTAACAGCCAACTCTCAACTTGACCGGTCTCCACCACTTGACCTATAACAGCCTCATGATGATTCACATAGCATATGGGCTATAAATATATTTAAATATGTCAAACCATTTCTGACTAAAGACATACACATCTATGATTGGAGAATTGGTTCAGGTGTTTATTGGGTATTGTCCAGGACTTGACCAGTCCACATGAAATGCATTTTAATGCAGCTTGTCCGCTATCAGTTAATTTGTTTGTTTGTTTATTAAGATTGGCCATTAGTTTCTGTATTCAGTAGCTACTCTTCTTGGGGTCTCCATTATTTTCATTAACAGTACTTCATTAACATTCATTTAGTCACAGTGGGCCACCAACTCAACTTTTAGTTGCACGGCAATCACTTGCCTCCACTCCGTGAAGAACACAGATTTTCACTTGTGTAAAATGAAACAGTGGTGTCAGTTTAGAGGTCAGTATAGCGTTTAGCTTCAGGAAATCAGATTGAGTTGAGGTTTTAGGATCGGTGTCAGCAGAGAAAAGGGCATCCGTAGTGATTACTGTCTTATGTCCTCAAGGAAACAAGCTCCAAAATGCTGATAAATAATTGTAAAAGTAAAGAATTTTTTCTTTAACATACCGTTGAACTTGGTGTATTTGTGCCATATCCCGAGGAAGGCAGAGAAGCCAAGGACCATCTACGACCATCAGCCCTGAGGAGAAAAATAAAAAGTGGAAAACAGAACATATGTTACATAAACTGTTAACTCTATCACTTTCAACAGCCAGAACTCTGATATCACTTTCTATTTCAGTCTCTCCAAACAACACAATTGGTGGTTACACTGAAACAAGTCCGCCACCTTCACTCCCTTTCAATCTTTCCAATTATACTTTTGCTCCTTTTATTCCTCTCTTCCCTCAGGCCTTTTGAAGCCTGACACTTCCTCTGAGTGACTGATGAGGGACGCACGTTTGGGCGACACACTGGCACCTCGCCTCATTCATCTCAGCCTCCTGTCACGCTCCTGTCACAGAGACGCTCAGCAGGAGCAGGGTGGCACAAAGACAGGGCAGTGGCATGCAATTTCAGTTTGCATGTTTGTGTGTGTGGTAGTGGGTGCCTTCCCCAAGGAGTTTCATTATGTGTGAGTGTGTGAGTGTGTCAGTAAAAATAATCCAATCAACAATTTCCCTCGACTACTTCGCACTGCTCTTGTAATGGTGTATGTGTGACTTCTTGTGTGAATAAAGGAGGGATGCCAACCTGCGAGAAGAAGCAAAGGAGAAGTGGGCGGGTCCGCTTGGCGAGAAGTTGCGCGGGCTGTCCAATGGACTGCTTCCTGTTTACATACATATGGACAGAACACAGCAGAAAACATACGTTGCTAGTTATTGAATGGGATAGTGCTCCTAAACTCATTTTAGGTTTAGGGAACTCCACAAGTCACTCTCATTTCATTTGGTACACCTCACTTTTGACGAAACACTGCCTGCCGACATCAAGAAAATGAGATCAAATTTTGTACATTCAGTCGTTAAATGAAACACTGAAAACACTGTTATAATACAAACTAAAACTCTGACACCAACTTCCAAGACACCTACATTAATATCCTTGATCCTGTAGCGCAGTTTTAATTTATTAAAGATTAAGTTACACCAGCTGAAAATCTTGTTCTCGCTGACCTCAGCAGTGCAGTAGTTCATTTTAATTCCACTGTACCAGTATTTTCTTTTAACGGCACCCCAGGCTCAGTTGTGTTAAGGCTTGGCAGAGGACTGGGATGAGTCAGTATTTGTGAGAGCTGTGTTTACAGTGGCAAATCTTTCCTGTGCTTGCTGCTTGCCGCTCAGTATCCAGTCTCATTGCAGTGCACCTTGAAAACATGCCGTAAAGCGTACTGCGTTGCTATGACAACTGGCAACTTTGAGCTCACGTCATCAGCTGCAGCATATTGAACAGTTTCTAATACATTGAGTTTTGAGAAACTTAAAAGTGCAATTTTAGTTTAAAGTATAGAAAAAACGTCGTACAGTTAACAGAATGTGAAGAAATAACAGTTTTGAGGTTAGGACAAAGACATCTATGGCCTCTCCAAGCCTGAAAACCTTCACGTAGTGGTCTAAAGCTCCTGTGCTGGTCGTGTAGACAACCGTCAGATAGCTCTTTCCTTTGGCACTACATTCCCTCAACCATACAACGTGCTTGTGCGTTGGAATTTGGGTCAGACTTCCAGCAACTGTGTGAAGGCAATGTAAAGCCCCAAAATTGTTCAAAATATAGCGTACACTTATAGAGATATAACTATTTTAAGTGGGCCTTCTTTTAGGTGGCTGAAATAGGTCTTCCTGCAGGTATCATTTACAGCAGTACAATGCTCTGCTTTCCTGCTGGTGCTATACACTGCTTCTCCACACGGGGGGTGAGCTGACAGTCATCTGCTGACAGGTGATATACTGACTAGGGGTAAGTATCTCGTACAATCCAACATCAAAAGACTTGAACTATCCCTTTAAGGTTCTCAGGAGGAAATCACTGCATTAATGGTTTAAGTTCTCACCTTGCTGCAGTGTCATGAGGCACTGACACATGCCAGAGTACAGTGGAAACTTGATAGACTTAATAATAGATTTTCAGTTAGTGTGAAGTTGATCTTTAATTGATCTCTCTCTTTTCTGAGGGAGTTAACACAACTTTCATCCGCAATGGTAGATATCAAGCTGGACAGTGGATCAGACCTCCCAAAACAACACACAGCAAATGTCTTTTGTTTTGTCTTGATAGAGGGCCCCCTAGTGGCAGGAATTACATGTTGTTGTCAAGTTTAAAAAGAATAAAATAAAATAAAATAACCACGTTGTTATCATGTGTAACATCATGTCTATAACTTTTAAACACTGACCTATGTGTCCAGGCAGTGGGGAGTGCGGCCGTGGCAGGGTGGGAGATGTACTTGTCAGGATGAGGCTTTTCCGGTTACTGGTTCTGCAACTAGAACACACGAGAACAAAGAGCGCATCAATATTTGTCTTAATTATATCTGAGGCTCCATCGATACCAGACGGATCATCGTCGGCACACACACCACAGAGTGACCCCAGGTTATTGTTTGGCCTTGAGTCTGGGTGTTGTCACCATGAGTAAATGTATAGCCTACAGGACGATGTGTGAGTTTTATCTTGGGTACAGTATGTTTTCTGTGTGTGTACGTGTGTGTACGTGTGTGTACGTGTGTGTACGTGTGTGTACGTGTGTGTGTGCAGCCCATCACACAAGACTTTATTGACATCCGCCCACCCACAGGGGAGAGCGACAAAGCAACACAGATTTTTAATTTCCTTCAGGTCCGGGCTCCACGATGGCTGCTGCTATGAAATATAATGGCAGGAGTGATGAGGCGACGGAGAGACATATGGAGAGGAAGAAAAGGACCGAGGAGGGTATAGGTGTGGACCATAATGAAGAACTGGAATTACTGAAGCATAAAGGCTTCACTCGCGGCTCCTGCTGCCATCACAGGAAGCGTCTTTGAATTTCACAAAGGAGCAGACACACACACACACAAACACATACACACACATTGACAAGGGTTTTCGTCTTACATAACAGCTCGTAAAGTGGGAAGTGGATTTTTCAGGTGTTATCTTCATGTGTGGTTGTGTTTGCTCGTAGGCCTTTCCGTGCCCGCCTCAGTGCTTCACTGGAGAGCCTGTCAGACCAGATTTTGCAGAGCTACATCTGACAACAGAACAAGTTTGCTCCACGTTGCATCAGCCGGCTCACTGCTCTACATCTGCACAGGAAGTGCAGTTAATCATAGATGCACACACAAAAAAAAAACACATTTGTATCTGATGTATCTCCTTCGATCTATAATCTATAACCTCGTCTCGCAGTCCTCCCACATCTCCCCTATCTCCCCCTCGTCTTCAGCAGTTGTTTCGAGCGCTCTGAGACATCAAACCCCTGGCAGGATTTTATCGGTGGCAGTGAGCCTCTGTGGGCGCCAGCTGAGGGAGAGCTTGTACTCAACCTTGCAGAACAGAGGAGGATCATATTGAAATATTTAAGGGAAATGCATTAGCTTTGGACAGAGGACTGCAAGTGGCTTTATGCCGTCTTTGGCTACAGCACTCAGAAGATGAGAACAGAGGAGAAGGGGGGAAGGGTGGAGGGAGGGAGGGTAAAAAGAACAAGACAAAAAAGATTGGGAGTGCATACAGTATATCCCTCTGATTTCCTTCATGTGTCGTCTTTTCTTTAACCAGTTATGCTCTCGAACCTGCCTGCAATCGTCTTCCCTTTCAATTGCTCCCTTAACCTGCAGTCTCTCAAATCCACATCCTCACTGCTGCTCTTCCTCAATCAAAGGCTGAATCACTTGAGCATAGGCTAGCCGAGCTTCACTCCAGAACACATTCTTAGCTTTTGATTCATGATTCATCACATCTACAGCAGCCTGACTCTACTGGCAAATCGGCAAATCGCAGTGATTCATATTTAGGTGTTTCAACGCACATATTACAGGGAAAAGGATTTCATCTCACCTGCCTCATTCCTGTGACTTTTACATTTTTAGTCACAATATATGTCTTCACCATCATTTGATAACTCATCACTCATTTCTCCTTTATTTTCTTCTCCACTTTCTCCTTCTTCAAAAGTAACTCTCTTACTCTTGAATAATTGAAAATGTGGAAAGTCCAGAGAACTCTTCCTCTCTGTAACTCCCTTTACAGGGTTATAAAGTCAACTAAACTATTAGAGACAGCAACAGAATGAAAACCCACCAGGGCAAAGCAATCTAATCTTCCCATAAAGCCAGAAGTCTCTTGCAGCCACAATGATTTATAACATTGTTATCTTAAATGAATGCTGCAAAAGGGCATCTTGCCCAAAGCATTTGTACTGTAAAAAAAAAGAAAAGAAAAAAGGTTAAATAGGAGTGCTGCTCTTTACTCTATACTCAAGCAGCCAGACGCATATTTATTACCAGTAAAGGTCACATTAGAGTCCTGCTACTTCCTGTGAAAGCTATGAGATGCACATATGAAGCAGCAGGGGGGAGAGAAGGGCCGAGACATCCATCTGTGGAAACCTCTAACATCCACTTATATATCTGCTGTATTCCAGTCTATGCTGTTATTTGTCTCAACCTGCCTTTTTGACTTTGTCTTCAGTCAGTTATTTACTCAAGTTCAAAGAGTGACTTTGGGTAAACTACAAACTTACATTTTAGACATGGGTTTTACAACACTGACAGGGGAGAGAGTCATACAATTGACTCATCACAGAGCCTTGTGTCTACACTGCAAACTGGTCTATTGGAGTCGGTTTTGTTGGATGGACCGATCAACAGATGGGCGACAAATTAAACGTAAAAACAACAAAGTCTCTAATTAAACCAGCATGAATTGATCTTCATTTATTTTTTTGGGCCATTTGGTGGAGGCACAAAAAACTGTCAACACCTTATCTTCTAATCAAGATGATATGGCGAATGTGTTAGCTGAAGTTACCAAACTAAACAGCCAGCAACATTCAGATTCTCTTGGAGACATGTTTGTCCCCCCTGAAGAATAGAAGTACAATAATCACTCTCCTTTCAAGCAACACCACGGTCATAATTACAAATCCCAAGTCTCTAAATATTTGTCAGACATAATGTAGGTGATAACTACAAAAAAACCTCACTATGTTATACTAATGTACTGTGTTGAAAACTTGTATGTTGAAGTAAACATGTATGTAACACTGTGATCCTCCCAGCTCACTGAAGTTACATTGTGCAGAAACAAGTGATAGGGAGGAGATGGCTAAAATGATGACAACGCTTACAGCAGTGCTTTAAAACACTCTGGAGAGCGAGAGTGATAATTCTCTGCAGGTTCATTACTATAAGTGACTGTAAATACTCATTTGATCTGCCGTTAATATACAGAAATATTGATATTGGCAGTTCAAATGTTCTGGGCCAACATTAACCTCCAGTGCAGCTTCAAGTCACACCGATGTTTTATCAGTTTCTTGACTCTAATGGAGGAATGGAATACGTTCCTTCAGAAGAAATTCCCTCATTAGGTGTTTTGATGGTGGTAGTGGAGAGCGCTGTCTGGTACGTGGGGTGTTGTGAGCTTATAACAAGAACAGAGTCATCCATGTTACAATATGGCAACATTATGCATATATAAACTGCTTCTAGCCTAATCACTGTGACTATGTTTCTTACAATTTCTCCATATTTCTTGGTTCACCATACTTCCTTCTTTATTCCATGAGGAAGGCAGGGCCAAATACTTAAGGAGGGGTTCATATTAACCTGTCTTGTCCTGCCTTGCTTCCTGTCTCGCCTTGAGAATCCTAGCTACATAATTAGCCGTCACAGTGCTGGCAGTCGGTGAAGGTTACAGGACAGGAGCTATAGAAGACTGTAAGGAATTATGACTAACATGCTGTAGATTCACTCGACTGGGAAGGCAAAGACGATAAGAGAGGTGGGAATGCGTTGGTAGTGATGTGTGTGTGTGTGTGTGTGTGTGTGTGTGTGTGTGTGTGTCTGTGTGTGTGCGACTTTAAATCATTCTGTCACGGTTATGGTCATGCTGCCGGGGCTCATCCTGCCTCAATCTGGTTAAGAACAGTGTGTGTGAGTGGAGACAGAAATGGTTAGTATGCTGTACGTTGCCATCTTTGCATCATAAATCTAAAACCGTCTCTAGTTTTGTGGTCAAATGCAAACAGGCTCAGTTTATAGCCAAACAATCCTGGACTATATCATCCTCCACCTCCTCTGTTTTCAGGCAGATGGTGATATTTGGATTCACTTGGTCAGTCCGCTTTGGCATAAATGAATTTTGAACAGAACGCTGAAGCTTTGCTGAAAACGAGACACTGTCCTTTTAAATATTCAAACCCATTCAGATCCAATTAGGTCAATCAAGAAACAAATTCTCTCCATCCATAATGAACTGACCAAGAACAAGAGCGATGAAGAGGAGAGAGGAGAGGAATGTACAATGTTACCATGGCAACAGATTTAGAGTCAAACATCTCTGACTGTTTTCACCAGTGCACAAAGTGAGAAGCACACAACTTGCGTTGAACAAATAAAACCGAGGAAGGTGAGCGTCAGGCTGATCTCAGGCCAAAAAACATCACCTCACCCTGCAGTGAACCACGACACTGTGTGAGTCAGTGTCTGTTGATGCAGCAGAGCCAAACAGTGTTTGTGTTTTTTATGTGAGTGCCAGTTTTATAATCCATCATAATCCATTGTGTAATCCATCATGCAGGCTCAATCTGTGTGTGACAGAGGAGTAGTGGTGAGGCGCGTGCAGCTGTCAGTCACACAAGGTATGATTCACTGGGGTCAATGGTGCATTTGTTGCTATTGTGTGGGCCTCTGTTGACGGACACCAGAGCTGATGAGAAAGCTGCGAGTGAGAAACTTGTATTATGTGAGAGAAACAACGTGTGTATGTGTGATAGTGTCAGCCGAGTCTGTCTGAGTCTGTCAAAAGGTGCAAAGAAAGTTAGGGTTTTTCTTTTTGTTTAGCAGGATGCTTGATGGTCTCAGGAAGCCACCTGCATCATGACAAAAAGAGACAGCAGGAGGAACACAGGAGAAATATTCTGTTTTTATCTAAACAATGAGATACATTTATAGAAGTTTGTAGAAATAAATATCCACAACCTCTTCACTACAACACAAATTGTCATACTAAATTTAACCTTAAAATGTTCAGTGCATAATGAAAATTTGGGCCCAATCATTGCTCCTACCTCTCGTTTTTGAGAACCCACATACCCCTCAGAACAGAGGTACAAGGGGCAGTGGTTGAAATCTCCCCCTATGAAATGGGGAAAACATTCAAGACCGTCATGCTTCATCACTTGTTGGCTAAAGACAAAAGATACTAAGGCTTTGTATAGTTATGTTTTAGCTATTCAAAGAATTTGGCTTAGTATAGAGAGAGATTGGGAATATTCACCAAGTCTACACTGACTTGAAGCACGAGATGAAACGCTCTGAATTTTCAAACTTGAAAATAAAAACCCCGATCTTTACCGTTCATTCAAACTGTTGTAATCAATATCTGCACATCAAAAATCGATCAAAACACTACTTAGAATCTGAAAGGTGTTGCCTGTTGATACAGAGCCAAAAATAATCATCATCAACTCTTCAGGTCCCCTCGGTTTTAAGCAGCATTTTAGTGTCTTTCAGTTGATTGTTTTGGTTTTGCTACTGTGCATCCACTCTGTTGAATCCGTTGTACGCTGTCTGCTCAGCATCAAACAGCAGACAGACAAAGTTAGCGTCTAGCTGGTGAACATTTAGCATTTAGCAGATAGAGCAAGATATTTCCCTCAGGAGCTGGTGGAGACCAAAAACTGAGCTAAAAGGGAGAGAATGTTATACGTAAATTCATCAGGAGGCCAGGAGCACAACTTTGATTCTGAAATTAATGATAATATGACCCGCTAATTGTGTAAACATGGTCATGTTTTCTAAAGCCTTATCAGTAACAACTTTAGAATAAAACCTTGTTATATGGTACGTCAATGTTGACCAGTTTGTTTGGCTGCCTGAAGTGACCAAAAAATCCATCTGTACCACTTTAAGTAAGTGTCTAAGGACATGAACACAAGGCAAAAGAAATTACAAAGGTTTACAAAGGTATTTTGAAGGTGACAGGTTTGCATGGTGACACAGCAGTGTGAAGAATATAATATAAACAATGTCAAAGGTAGCCAACAGAGAAGAGACGGAGCTAAAACCACAATCACAGACACACAGATGTGACAGCCAACAACCCCTGCCTCTGTCCCCCTGCTCCCAACAATGAAACCCAGGGCTTTCATTGGCTACAGCACTCTGGTCAGCCCGCTGTGGGGGGGGGGTCAGAGGTTAAATCTGTGGTAATGACTCGTGCAGAAGCTTTGACGAGCAATTATCCCCCTGCAGGCCTTTGGCTGGCACTGGGCCATTACTCTCTCACACACACAGTCCCATGAATGTGCACAAACGCAGTGTCGGCCTCTAAACACTGGCCCAGAACTGTCCAGAACTGTCTACACTCATTACTGCAATAAAAGTAATACAAACAGCATCACTAGGATACAGGTCATTTAAACTACACTTCCCATGCTTCCCTGGTGCTGATACATTCTCTCAGTTGTAAGTTATGAGTTAGGATGGAACAAATGCTTAAAGTGCCTGTCCGGTAATAAAAAAATAGGCTACCGCGGGTTAATTAGTACAATGCAATTCCGTACAATAGCATGGTACTTACCAAGGTAATTGCTGAAACTGGGAACACAACAGAACCGCTACTACAACGACGGAGCAAGAAACACAAGTGGTGAACAAGCCAACAGTTTAGCAATATATTACACATGGAGATTAAACTGAAACATCTGAAAACATACTGACAATAATCCCTCATTGCACAGGAACATTATATGGCCACTCAACAACAGAAAGTATGTGAAGTCAAAGTTGACAATGGAAATCAATCTGTAAACTGTCTGAAGGTCTGACTGCTCATGTTTCATGCTTCGACATCTTTTTGACAATATCACCCTGTACCCAGCTGTCAGCAATAATCTAAATAATTACAAGGGAGAGGGATGGCATTAAAATAGAATATCTCTACAATAACTATGTTATTATTATGTGTCCCAGTGCGTTTACTCGGGAAAACATGGACTCCTGCAGCAAACTGATGATTTTATAGCAAATCTGTGAATTTGACATGCAACTGCAGCAGCTGATTCAACAGATTAGGGCACTTAAAACAAGGGAGCAGGCTCATACAGCATCAAGTATAAATCAGCTGTAATAAACACTAATGTACATAGTCTAAAGTAAAAAGTGTTAAAAAGATAAATGGTAATTGTTCACTATGTGCGCTGCCATACAGGTTTGATGTCATCTGTGTTTACATTGGTGAAGTTGGGGTACATAGATCTGGCAAGAGTTTCCGACTTGGAGTTTCGACTCGGGTTCCATTGGATGGATAGCATCACAACACCTCCATCATGGAGTCGGTAGCGATGTTACATTCACTTTCAGCTATGCTTGTTGTTGCTGTGAGTAACCGCATGACGCCATTACTTCAAGAAGTTGAAAAATTGCAATTATCACTACATCATTTTGTAAAACTACGAAAATAAGATCCATGATGTGATGAACAGAAATCCTGCATTAAGGCTGAAACAGAAAATATTTTCATGTGAAAATACCCTCACCACATCAACATTACAAAAGAACAAATCAGCTAATTGTCAAAAAATGACCTCATAGATTAAAAAAAGATCAAACTTTTATCACCTGGTGCTCACAGGGGGCCAACAAACCTTTCCCACCAACAGGAAGTGGACCAGAACAGTCACTGGCGGCTCTGTGAGGCTGTACAGCAGCATGTTAACATACTTCAGGTGTAAGGTTTACCCCGATCGACACAGTAGTTTAGCATTTTCATATTTTTATATAATTGTTTAAACAATCTCATGTTGGCCTGAGGGCACTAAATGTGAAAAGAATGTTTGCCTGTTCTGTGTTTTGATCAGTAATTTAATGAAAAACCCAGAAAAAGGGACCTAAAAACAAATCACTGATTGAGTTTGGATTTCAAAGACAGAGATTATTCTGAGTTTTCATCATTGTACTTTTCAGTTTCTGACTTGAAACTGAACCTTATTTATAAATAAAAGTCAGCATAATCCTCATTTAAGGAAAAAAATATTCTAACAGTATTACACTGCAGTATTTGTACAATTATCACGCATGATTTCCCTTGAAATATAAACCTATAAATAGATTTTCCATTAACTGTATACCAACACAGTACATGAATAGTTATAAATACTAGTTTCTCTGGCCCTCCGCAGTTATTTCCTAAATTAACTCTCGTGAGGAGACTGTCCTCTCCTCTGCAAAGCTCTGTCCACAAACAATAAGGCCTCTGACTGGCTGACATTATAGCCAGACAGCTGAACACATTCATTACAACGGACGATCTCTGATAAGAAAATAACAGCGCAGACCATGAGCCGTTTAAACAGAACAGCTCCACGTCAGGTGGAATCAATTAAAGGAATGAGGCGATTCAGGATGAAGCGCAGACACTGATAGCCCATCATGAGAGGATGTTTAACTGTCTGGTGTAAGATGTTATGGACGCAGGCATCAACATGTGTGTTCCTGTGTGTGTGTGTGTGTGTGTGTGTGTGTGTGTGTGTGTGTGTGTGTGTGCGTGCGTGCGTGCGTGCGTGCGCGCATGCGTGTGTGTGTGTGTGTTTGAGCTCTTGGACCATTACTAATTATCCATTTGCATGCACATGTGAGCCTGTGACAGGTGTGGGTGAGCGCTTGTGCATACTTAATGCATTTTACCTAGCAGATTATTAACTCTGCGTGCGTGTGTGTGTGTGTGTGTGTTATCTGTCAGTTAGTAGTGTCATTTTCTGCCCTAAGTGCTGACTCACAGGGCACAGAGGACACCAGACCTTCCTGATGTTACACCATCGATCCATCCGAGCTCACTTCCTGTCAGGTGACATCTCTCTCTCTGTCTCTCCCTTAGGACCTCTTAAAGGTGAGTGCATGTTTACGACTGTGGGAAATGGGATGGAAATGGACGGGAAAAAACGCTACCCCTTTAAAAAAGCTTTCTGGACCAACAGTCTGGTCGCTGTTAGTGAATCCTATTACGAAACATCCACAGGTGTCCAAAACAACCACAAGGATCTAGTTGGATCCCAAACTGGGAATTTGCCACATGAAGCTTCATGTGGGAAGGTTTATCAAGCGAGAGGCATTCAGATGGAGGTTGGGAGGATGATTGAGTGATGCTGACAGGCAGCAGATTAAAGCAAACAGGTGATGTAAGAAAAAGAGGAGGATGGAAGAGGACGGGAGAAAAGATAAACAGACAGAGCGTATGACAGAACCGTCTTGGTGTTAGGGGTTAGTCACATGGCTTTCTTGTTGCTATGCAGAGAGACATAAATAGAGGCTTTTGCTGTTGCTCCCCATGAAAAGGAGGCTAAGTAAGGAAATAAAAAAAAATCATCACAAAGCCAACAAGAAAAGTAACAACTACAGCTTCCCAGTTTGCACAAGAGAGAAAACATGTAGTAAGCAGGGAAGGCAGAGAGAGAAGGGCAGAGAAAACATTTCAGCATGTTTGAAAAAATAACAACAATTTCGGCATTTAAAGCTGTGACTAAGAGGCCATTCTCAGTTTACAATAGGATTTCATGCTAGTTCAATAAATAAAGAAAGGTAGTGTTGTGACTGATTATGTAATGATCTGCTGCTGTAAGTCAGCTCGCTGTGTGATTGAATTGGCAGACAAGTCAGTTGACTGCCTAAATTACTGAGCAACAGAGTGGATGATGAACATGCTGGCTGACAGTCAGATGGATTTCTGGCTAAACTAGTGCCAAACTGTCTCACCTGGTTAGATGATTTTATAGCAGACTAATAAAAAGCATGTCTGTCAGGGCCTGGAGCTGTTCAATAACCCCACATGAAGAGGAGCTCAGCTACAATTGACATCCCACTAAGTCATCTCACATCCGTGCTGCCTGGTCCTTCACAACACTTTGGCTTGAGTTGATATTATAAGTGCAGAGCCCAGTGGTGATTAGCCTAGCTTAGCATACAGACTGTAGTCAGCAGGTGGCAGCTGGGGGGCTCTATGATACAATATGTGGCATTCCACCTTAAAATGTCTAAAGATCGACCGTTGTTACTGATTGCGCTGAGTTGTGTACTTACTTTACCCCAGCATTTCCCCATCAAACATGCCAGATGACACACTAGAGCGTGCGGACGGAAGTCAGGAAACGTGAGTAAAGCAATTGTAAAAACAACTCCTACGCTACCTACACATCATCAAACTACGTCTTTAGTTGAAATTATGATTGAGAGACCCCTAGCTGCAGAAGTTAGGCTACATAATGTGCTTTCGACAGAGCTAGCCAAGCTATTTCCTCCTGCTTCCAGTGTTACTGCAAAGCTAAGCTAATCAGCAGCTGGCTGCAGTTTCGTACTTAATGGATGAACATGACAGTGGCATCTTGTCATTTAAGTATCAGCAAGGATGTGAATGAGCCAAATGTTCACTCGCTGCAGCAAAAACAAAGACTTCGTACATTGGGAGCATGTTCTACCAGGTCAGGTTAAGATTATTTTGTCACAGATTTTTTTCTTATTCGTGTGAGTACAGCCTGTAATATACTATAATGATGAATGAAGATATGACATTTCACCAAATCAGAGTCATTTTACACATATTTTACAATAAACAACAGAGGCTGTGCCCAGATAAGCTCCCTGGTTATGATCAAAGATGATCAAAAAATCTGACTTGCATTCAAAATCAATGTGTCAAAAGATTTAGTGGTTTGAAACACACCACAGTCGGGGCACAGGACATAAATACAACGCAACAGGACACAATAAACATCCAGACATCTATTTTAGTCACTTCCCTCCAGTCGTAGGTGTTGTCACATGTCTGCTTAAAGTGTGAAAGTGTATCCTCAGGCAGAGTGATGCAGCAGGAAGTTGTGGCAGTGCAAAGACCTATCTGGACCTTTCTGCATGTGTCACTATCGGTCTCTCATCTGCTGGTTTACTGTTTGTCTGCATCAGCCTCTGCACCTTGATTTGTCTGTCTGTGTGGATTTTTTTTTTTTATTTTTTTTTAAATGTGTCTTTTAAAGGTCCTATTCTTTTTTATATGCTCTAATGTTAAATTATTCTGCACTTTAAGGGATTGTACTGCAAATTTCGTTGTACTGGTACAATGACGATAAAGACAATTCAATTCAATTCAATTCAATTCAATTCAATTCAATTTTATCATCTCAACTCTGCAGCTACTGCATGAGAAGATCTGAGAGATGCTCTGAATCACCACAATCAGGATATTTCACTCTGTTCCCAACGTGACCTTATTCAAAGCCAATGATCCACAGCCAACACTTCCTTCAGTGAGAAGCACTCGTTTGCATGCGTGGAGAGCCTCGCAGCATGTCTAATAGACATTAAAAAAGGTTCAATCTGATTATGGCTGATGCATATGGATTCACAACCAAGCAAGGCCACAGCTTCAGTCGCTTAGACGAGAGTTATAATAGAGATGGCAGTAGGATGCTTAACTTAATAAAATGTCTAGCGTAAAACTACTTGAAAGACGTGGATTTAAAACGAGTCTCAAGGAACAGATAAATGGTTCAGCTGTAAGTGAACAGCTTTGGCATTTCCTGACCAAATTTTTTTCTTTGTGGTTTGCAAGTAAATTCTTTGATTTAAAGTTCTATGAGAACTCAACACAATCTTGACACCAAGGACGGACAACGCAGTATCGCAACGAATAGACCCGACAGTCCACCATCTCACTGTCGCGTTTGGCCTCAAATACAGATGAAAACACGTTGTATTCAGCAGTATTTAATATCAATAGAAGATAAGGAAGACCAACAACAGAAGTATATATAACCCTCACCCTAACCCTACACCTCTAACTAGAATGGTGACCCAAATCCAACAGTCCTTTTTGTTATTCACTCATAGATACCATCCGCCTAAATAGACCTGATTTTTTTCATCAAGATCTACGCATTATAGTTGAGAAATTAACAGTAAAGTTGAAAAAGACCCTATCACACAAAAAGAAAAAGAGAAAAAGATTCCTGGATCTTTCCTTTTACCTTGACCCGCAGCCAAGATACATCCTCAAATCCAAGTCTCATGGAAATCTTTTGAGTTGTTTTTGCAACTACACATTTTTGCTAACTGAAATGACTTTAATTTCTGTTCAATTACTTGATTAATCAGCTTACTCTGAAGGCTGAGCTAAATGCTACACCACCCAGGAGTCAAATACAACACTGGTGGAAAAAAAATAAAATTATGTCTTTTTTTTTGGAATATAGAGGTCACCAACCTGTGGCTAAGCCACAAGGCCTCTGTAAAAAATCACCCTGAAAGAACACCAAATATAAACATAAAAATATTGATAGATTGTTTGCAGTCATATTGTAAGAGCTGCTTTTATAAAACAATGTACGCAGATGCCCCTTCAACATTCACACAGCTTAACAAACTATCAACAGTTATTAAAAAAACAGCCACAACGTTTACTTACAATCTTTTTCAACAGTGTCTGACTCGTCTTTACTGGATGATATTATAAAGGTTTTGAATGGTCAAAAATTCCCTTTGATGATCAAGTATTCAAACAGTTTGCAGGAACAGAATGTGCTCAGGGCTCTTCTCAAACACAAGAACACAAGTCGTACACAATTCAATTATTTTGTATGTTCGGAATAAATATTTAAAAAACAGTTAGCGTAAAAATTCTTTATGCTCACATTAGCAATATAGGTCAACAATGATTTACATCATCCTATCAGATTAATAGTTAGACAGTGACTGTATAAATAAATGATGATGATTTTCCATAACAACAATTAAAAGAGCCTAAACGCACGGCTTAACTATCAGCTCTAAGCAGATTTATATTTATCTGGAAAGAGTTCTTTCAGGAGGCTGAATTTCATTCACATGCAGAGCATGTTGCCAGGTTGTCCTCCAGCTTGCGGCTGTATATGAGATGTTATGTTATCATGTCATTGCAATATCAAAGATAAACCACCAACAGTCTGTGTGTTTTGGTTAAGGCCAGCCTGAACACCAGCCAGGAACAGATGGTGCTGTCATGGTACAAACAACACGAGCAGAGCATAGAGAGGAGTTTTCAATTTCTATACTATCTTTCACTTCATTAAAAAAGAACAGCCGAGCAATGCGACTGCTCAAATATCACACGAACCTACAACATCTGGTGCTAAAAAGGGGGAAGATAAGCATGCTCCTGTTTTTAACCTCATGTATGAAAAATGTGCAGACAAAAATATCTGAGAAGGCCCCTTCACTTAGTAACCTCTAAAAGCCATAACGCCACAGAGTGTGTGCTTCAACGTAAATATGGTTCATTTGATGATGCCTGGGCAGATAATTGTAGCAGCTACAGTACTTGTGAGCTTTCAGGTCCATCATCATATAATGTATGCTGCACTGAAGCTTAAAATAGCTTGAATTACCTGTCACACACATGATGGCAACCTCAACAGATGGTACATGTGTGAAAAATGAAACTGCTATAGCAAGGTGAGAGCTGTTTTTTTATATTCGGTGTGGTGTAAGTATAATCTGTTTCACCATGAGTCAGAAAGAGAGCATAAAGGCCAAATACATCAAAAAGAAAACAGTTTTTACGATAGTGCTACTTTAGTACATATATTTTCAGATTCATATTTGTATTTTGGGTTACTACTAGAATAGGTTTAAATGCTTTAATTCTCAAAAGAACTTCAGTTTTCTCAAACTGTCGAGTGCTGTCGAGTGCTGCAACACTGTATTGCTTACTGTAGTATTATTACTGTATTATGTTTTAGAGAATTCAAAATTCGCTTTTACATCTCCCAGCTGAAACTACAGGGGCTATTGGACTATCACCTCTTGAGGACAAAGCGGTATTAGAATATACGACCGGCCGTGGTTAGCTGGTTAGCATGCCAACTTTGACATTTTGACTATAGTGAATGTCGAGTTTCAATATTGTG